>QBDW01005176.1:0-182596 GCA_003261595.1 Maconellicoccus hirsutus | reverse complement strand
GATACCCAGTAGATACGTACAGAAACTATTACCGGTATTATTTACCATTTCTAATTTCAATTGTTAGCTTCATCGCAGCGGGGAGTATTGTATCGGTGATAAATTTGAAGAAATTGGTCAGAATCGAAGCAATGTTACGACTATATATCGCCATCACAACCATATCGGTCATATATCTTTGTATGAAACATAAAAACCTCAAACAGATTTATGAACAAATCGAAAAAACCTCACCGTACTACATGGGCGATGAAGAAATGAAAATGATGGCCAAGATATTTTTTAAATTCATCAAACACCAATTAATATTGGTGGTTTTAATTATGGCGATAGTTTTCGTTATACCATTACTCGAAAGTTCGTACGTCGACGATGGATTGGATTTTATGACACTCTTCACCTGCGGATCACCGAATGAACCAACGACAATTGGATTTTGCAGAGAAAAGGGTAGCTCATTTTATGGTATTCCAGATAAAATGATCGATTTGGCGTTGTTCTCGTACGAAAGTGCCATTCATTTTCTCGGATGGCTGCTTTTCATCGGCTCATTGATCAGCGTGGAAGCCAAATTGAAAATATGTGACAATCATATAGTTCAATTCGTTGATAGAATCAATTCTACGGAGAAATGGGACAAAGCGCATCGCGAATTTTTCACCATCGTCAAACGTCATCGAGATCTTCTCAAGTAATAGTATAACCTTACTAAGTACAAAATAAGTCTGCATTAGGAAAAAACAGAAGTTAGGTTGGAGAACATGTGCTCCCAGGGCTACCAAAATCGATCATAGTGAAACCCCAGTAGGGTAAGTGCACCGATGGAGATTGCCAAAGCACCCTCAAGCAAAATCAACCTGATATACTATATCGCTACACTAAAACTGATGAGCTAATGCCCTCAGTCTCACGAAATTTGATCTTAAAATCATCCGAAAGGGGGACGAGCACAAAATAACATTTTTTTTTAGCACATTCAAGGACAAACAACGCATCATTAATTCCACTTTGAAGCTTTCATCTATCCACAATAATTTATATCTAAATTTGTACTTCACTAATCATTTTAATTTTCATTCTATTTAGGAACATTAAAATCATAACGTCACTGTTGAATCTTCCAACAACAATGTTGGTGGGTTATATGTTCATAATGAATTTATGTGGCCTTTTGACGTTCGCCACAGGGGTAAAATGACTTTGGATTATTTGCGTATATTTATATCAAAATGAATTCTTTTCATCATATCTTTTTTTTTTTAACAGGAGTACAATATGTTTTATCAAAATTTCAGATTACTTTTCACATTCATCGTCACCTTAATCAATCATTACATTATTTGCGAGAAAATTTACATCGTTGGACACGTGGTATGAAATAAATCTCTTCAAGTACACAGGACTACGGGTATAGTAGGCAGCATAACCAATCCTTGCAGGAAAAAGCACTAAAATCCATGCAATTGCCTGGGAAAGTTTAAATTGTGGAATATCGCTCTGTACGACAAACAAGTGTATGTTCAGGAATACCGTATCCAAAAAATTGCCTAATTTTATAAGAAATCGAGGAGGTTAGTTTCTAAAATCCCACAATTTCGGTTGTTGATCAAATGGGACAATTTTTTGATATGATATCCTAAAACATACACTTGTCCGTCATACGGAGCGATATTCCACAATTTTAATCTTCACCGATAGTTATAGGGATTTTAGTGCTTTTTCCTGTAATGATCGGTTATGCAACCTACCACACCCGTGGTACCGTCTTGGAAGAAAATGATTTCCAGCTTAATCCGTATTGTTTCAGAATGAGCGTTTCTTGGATATGTTATCAGAAGTGCCTTGGTATGATCAGAATTTGAAATTTCAAAAAGACTATCTTATGTTGCTGGGAATGAATCAGAAAAACATACGATGCGTCGTTTATGGTTTATACGAAGTGAACATGACTTTTTTCGCCGACAACATGAAACGTTTATATTCCGCAGCTAATTTTATTAATTTGAAGTATAAGTTGTGAATAAGTTCCTTTGTTTTATCATACTGTCAGCAGAAACAATCTTATCATGAATTGTTTCTATTCTATGTAAATCAGAGCGGAGTCGTCGAGAAGGGGAGCAGGGGAGCGCTTTGTTCTCGGCATCCCGACGCAATTTTTCTGAAAGAGCCCTTACGTTTCCAAGGTATTTAATGATAGAAGCAATTTATCTCATTTTTTTCCAGTGATAGTATAATGCTCAAATTGCGGAGGGGCAATCTACCCAGGGATCATTTTCATTCTTAGTGCCTTCGCTGAGAAATTACCTCAAACGTAAAGATTTAGCTTGAATGATTTGAAAAATAAAGGGCTTGGTAATTTGATATTGCACTTTATGATTCGACAAATAGATTCGAAGATAATTAGAGGTGGAGCAGAACGGCCATCTACTTTGTGCTTTTTGCCGAATTCATTCTCCTGATTCTGCTTTTTGTATTTAAACCTATTAGAAAGGTTCACCAGTTATATTGTTAAGGTTTTTTTTTATATTTTTGAAAAAATTTACTTTCCTTCACAGCGCTTTTGCATTCGGCAAAGATAGGACTGTACATATTGATAGACTCAAATCATGAAAAAGAATTTTTTATTTAATGGAGAAAAAATTACTAAATGATGCTTTAATCGGTAACAACCAACAACTAAAACTGTTTTTATTTTAATTAGGAAAAAATAATAATAATTGTTGATGCTTTAATCAGCAACAACAGATTACAACTATTTTTTTTTTTTAATAAACATCAAAAATCCAAAACTTGAAATGTAAACAATGAAGATTTCGCGGTCATGAATATCCATATAAATTAAATTAAATAAAAACAAAATGAATAGGAAATAGGCATAATTTGAGAAATCATAAACTAATGAGAATAGAAATTTTAGGTGACCTTAACATTTGCCCCTTTCATAAAATAAAATGAATTTTAAATTTAAAAGGAATTTTGATACATGAAAATTATAGATTTAGGAAAAATATATGTATAAGTCTAAGGATAAATTAGTAAACAAAGCGCAAGTTGATTTATGACAATATGAATTATCTAATCACAATTGTCATTTTTTCAAAGTTAGATTAAATAAACATTTATTATTTAGGGAAATTAAAATCATAATATCGATGTTGAGTATCCCAACAACAATGGTGGTGGTTTATGTCTTCATAATGAGTATATCAAGTCTTTTGATGTTCGCCATAGGGGTAAAATGAGTTTAAGCTCTTCATACCATTTTTACCCTCAAACCAAATTAGAAAGTTCCCCTGGACTTTACGAGCAGTTTGACATATATATACTTTTTCTGCGTTTCTATAATTATGTATTTGCAATGTTTGTTTTGTGACGAGTGTCACTCCACCAAGGCTTTTAAATTATCCTTTTCATCGAGTAAAACCATAGAATTACTTGTGTAGAAACATTTTTCATTTCCCACCGCTTCATACCATATATTTACTTCAAAAAAGCGAAATTATTGCCTACAAGTGGAATTATTACCAAGGTAGAATAGGCAGCTCCAATTTATAAAAAATGCTTTCCACGAAACATTACGCAATATCTTTAGTTTAAGTAAGAACTCGGATACGATGTGACAACTTGCTGAAAATGGCCTCAATCACTACGAAGATACGAGTTTTGCTCAACGACGAAGTACAACTTTTAGTGGAACTTATTCGATTAGGAAGCTTCCTAAATGGATATCCAGTCGAGAAGTACAGAAACTATTACTCGTATTATTTACCATTTCTAATTTCAACTCTTGGTTTCATCGCAGCAGGGAGTATTGTATCGGCGATGAACTTGCCAAAATTGGCCAAAATCGAAGCAATGTTACGACTATATTCACCATCACAACCATATCGGCCATATATCTTTGTATGAAACATAAAACCCTCAAACAGATTTATGAACAAATCGAAAAAACTTCACCGTACTACATGGGCGATGAAGAAATAAAAATGATGGCCAAGATATTTTTTAAATTCATCAAACACCAAGTAATATTGGTGGTTCTAATTATGGCGGGAATATTTGTTATACCATTATTCGAAAGTTCGTACGTCGACGATGAATTGGATTTTATATCACTCTTCACCTGCGGATCACCGAATGAACCAACGACCATTGGATTTTGTAGGAAAAAGGGTAGCTCATTTTATGGTATTTCAGATAAAACGATCGATTTGGCGTTGTTCTCGTACGAAAGTGCAATTCATTTTCTTGGGTGGCTTCTTTTCATCGGCTTATTGATCAGCGTCGAAGCCAAATTGAAGATATGTGACAATCACATAGTTCAATTTGTTGATAGAATCAATTCTACGGAGAAATGGGATAAAGCGCATCGCGAATTTTTCACCATCGTCAAACGTCATCGAGACCTTCTTAAGTAATAGTATAACCGTACTAAATACAAAACAAGTCTGCGTTAGGGAAAAACAGAAGTTAGATTGGAGAACATGTGCTCCCAGGGCTAGCAAAATCGATCATAATAAAACACCAGTAGGGTATTTGCATCAATGAAAATTTCCAATGCACTCTCAAGCAAAATCAACCTGATATACTATATCGCTACCCTAAAACTGGTGGGTAAATGCCCCCAATCTCACGAAATTTGATCTTAAAATCATGCGAGAGGGGGACGAGCACAAAAGAACATTTTTTGGCATATTCAAGGACAAACAAAGTACCATTAATCCTACTTTAAAGCTTTTACCAACCCATCCTCCTCCCTCTCTGACGAGAATAATTTGTATCTAGTATTTGTACTTCGCTAATCATTTTAATTTTCATTTTATTTAGGAACATTAAAATCATAACGTCACTGTTGAATCTTCCGATAACGATGTTGGTGGGTTATGTGTTCATAATGAATTTATGCGGCCTTTTGATGTTCGCCTCAGGGGTAAAATGATTTTGGATTAATTGTACATATTTGTATAATCATAGGTAATTCTTTTCATCATATCTTTTTCTTTTTTTGACAGGAGTACAATATGTTTTATCAAAATTTTAGATTATTTTTCACATTCATCGTCACCTTGATTAATCATTACACTATTTGCGAGAAAACTTACATCATAGGACACATGGTATGAAATAAATCTCTTCAAGTACACGACCACGGTTATATTAGGAAGCGTAACCAATATTTGCTGGAAGAAGCACTGAAATCCCTGTAACTGTCTGGGAAAGTTTGAACTGTGAAATATCGCTCTGTACGACAAACAAGTGTATGTTCGGGAATGCCATATCGAAAAAATTGCTTAATTTTATAAAAAATCGAAGTTACAGTACCTTATTTTGAGATTTCCAAGGTCCCATCAATTCGGTTGTTGATCAAATGGATCAATTTTTTGATATGATATCCTAAAACATACACTTGTCCGTCCTACGGAGCGATATTCCACAATTTTAATCTTCCCCGATAGTTATAGGGATTTTAGTGTTTTTTCCTGTAGAGATCGGTTATGCAACCTACCGTACCAGTGGTACTGTCTTGGAGAAAAATGATTTCCAGCTTAATCCGTATTGTTTCAGAATGAGCGTTTCTTGAATATGTTATCAGAAGTACCTTGGTATGATCAGAATTTGAAATTTCAAAAAGACTATCTTATGTTGCTGGGAATGAATCAGAAAAACATACGATGCGTCATTTACGGCTTATACGAAGTGAACATGACTTTTTTCGCCGACAACATGAAACGTTTATATTCCGCAGCTAGTTTTGTTAATTTGAAGTATAAGTTGTGACTTTTTTTCATCATACTGTCAATATAAACAATCTTATCGTGAATTGTTTCTATTCCGTATAAATCAGAGCAAAGTCGTCGAGAAAGGAGGCAGGTGAGCGTTTTGTTCTCGGCATCCCGACGCAGTTTTTCTGAAAGGGCCCTTACGTTTCCAAGGTATTTAATGATAAAACCAATTTACCCTATTTTTTCCAGTGGGTGTATAATGCTCAAATTGAGGATAGGCAATCTACCCAGGGATCATTGTCATTCTCAATGCCTCTGCTGAGAAATCACCCCAATCTGAAAGATTTATCTTGAATGATATGAAAAATAAACGGCTTATTAATTTGATATTGTACTTTATGATTCGACAAATAGATTCGAAGATAATTAAAGGTAGAGCAGAACGGCCATCTACTTTGTGCTTTTTGCCTAATAAATTCTCCTAATTCTGCTTTTTGTATTTAAACCTATTAGAAAGGTCCGCCAGTTATATTGTTAAGTTTTTTTTTATATTTTTGAAAAAATTTACCTTTCTTCACAGCGCTTTTGCATTCGGCGAAGATAAGACTGCCATATTGATAAACTCAAATCATGAAAAAGAATTTTCAATTTAATGGAGAAAAAATTAATAAATGATGCTTTAATCAGTAACAAGCAACAACTAAAAAACTGTTTTTATTTTAATTAGGAAAAAATAATAATAATTGTTGATGCTTTAATCAGCAACAACAGATTACAACTAATATTTTTTTTAAAAATAATAAACATAAAAAAATCCAAAACTTAAAATGTAAATAATGAAAATTTCGCGGCCATGAATAACCATATAAATTGAATTAAATAAAAACAAAATGAATAGGAAATAGGCATAATTTGAGAAATCATAAACTAATGAGAATAGAAATTTTATTAGACCGTAACATTTGCCCCTTTCATAAATTAGAATGAATTTTAAATTTAAAAAGAATTTTGATTCGTGAAAATTATTGATTTAGGAAAAATACATAAGTATAAGGATAAATTAAGTAAATAAAGCGCAAGTTGATCTGTGACAATATGAATTATCTAATTACAATTGTCATTTTTTCAAAGTTAGATCAAATAAACATTTATTATTAATATCGACGTCGAGTCTCCCAACAACAACGGTGGTGGTTTATGTTTTCATAACGAATTTGGTTATGTGATGTTCTCCGTTGGGGTAAAATGAGTTTAAGCTCTTCATACCATTTTTGCCCTCAATCCAAATTAGAAAGGTCCTTTGGACTTTACGAGCAGTTTGATATTACTTCTTTTGCGTTTCCATAATTATGTGTTTGCAATGTTTGTTTTGTGGTAAGTGTCATTCTATCAAGACTTTTAAATTATCCTTTTCATCAAATAAAGCCATAGAATTACTGTGTAAAAACATTTTTCATTTCCCACCTCTTCATACCATATACTTACTTCAAAAAAGCAAAATTATTGACTACAAACGGAATTTTTGTACGATAATTACCAAGGTAGAATGGGCAGCTCCAATACATAAAAAATGCTCCCCGCGAAACATTACGCACTATCCTTAGTTTAAGTAAGAACTCGATGGGATGTGACAACTTGCCGAAAATGGCCTCAATCACTACGAAGATACAGGCGTTACTCAACGACGAAGTACAACTTTTAGTGGAGCTTCTTCGGTTAGGAAGCTTCCTAAATGGATATCCAGTCGAGAAGTACAGAAAGTATTACCCGTATTATTTACCATTTCTAATTTCAACTCTTGGTTTCATCGCAGCAGGGAGTATTGTATCGGCGATGAACTTGCCAAAATTGGCCAAAATCGAAGCAATGTTACGACTATACTTCACCATCACAACCATATCGGCCATATACCTTAGTACGAAACGTAAAACCCTTAAAGAGATTTATGAACAAATCGAAAAAACATCACCGTACTACATGGGTGATGAAGAAACGAAAATGATGGCTAAGATATTTTTTAAATTCATCAAACACCAAGTAATATTGATGGTTCTAATTATGGCGACAATCTTTGTTTTACCATTATTCGAAAGTTCGTACGACGACGATGGATTGGATTTTATATCACTCTTCACCTGCGGCGCACCGAATGAACCAACGACCATTGGATTTTGCAAAGAAAAGGGTAGCTCATTTTATGGTATTTCAGATAAAATGATCGATTCGGCGTTGTTCTCGTATGAATGTGCCATTCATTACCTCTCATGGCTTGTTTTCATCGGCTTATTCATCAGCGTCGAAGCCAAATTGAAGATATGTGAGTATCATATAGTTCAATTCGTTGACAGAATCAATTCCACAAAGAAATGGGACAAAGCGTCTCGCGAATTTTTCACCATCATCAAACGTCATCGAGATCTTCTCAAGTAATAGTACAACCATACTAAGTACAAAATAAGTCTGCATTAGGGAAAAACAGAAGTTAGATTATAGGATATGTGCTCCCAGGGCTACCAAAATTGATCACAATAAAACTTCGGTAGGGTATGGGCACCAATGAAAATTTCCAAAGCACCCTCAAGCAAAATGAACCAGGTATATTATATCGCTACCCTAAAACCGGTGAGTAAATGCCCCCAGTCTCACGA
The DNA here is from genome assembly GCA_003261595.1 of Maconellicoccus hirsutus. Classification (NCBI taxonomy): domain Eukaryota; kingdom Metazoa; phylum Arthropoda; class Insecta; order Hemiptera; family Pseudococcidae; genus Maconellicoccus; species Maconellicoccus hirsutus. The sequence goes on along the minus strand of QBDW01005176.1, from coordinate 174,225 downwards.
AATTTGATCTTAAAATCATACGAGAAGGGGACGAGCACAATTTTTTTCAGCATATTCAAGGGCAAACACAGCATCATTAATCCTACTTCAACGCTTTCACCCATGCTTTCACCTACCCATCCTCCTCCACCTCTATCCACAATAATTTGTATGTAGTATTTGTACTTCGCTAATCATTTTAATTTTCATTCTATTTAGGAACATTAAAATCATAACGACACAGTTGAATCTTCCAATAACTATGTTGGTGGGTTATGTGTTCATAATGAATTTATGTGGCCTTTTGATGTTCGCCTCAGGGGTAAAATGACTTTGGATTATTTACGTATATTTGTATAAACATGATTTCTTTTCATGATATCTTTTTTTTTCAACAGGAGTACAATATGTTTTATCAAAATTTTAGATTATTTTTCACATTCATCGTCACCTTAATCAATCATTACATCATTTGCGAAAAAATTTACATCATTGGACATACGGTATGAAATAAATCTCAAGTACGGGACTACGGGTATAGTGAGCTGCATAACCAATCTTTGCAGGAAAAAGCACTAAAATCCGTGTAACTACCTGGGAAAGTTGAACTTGTGGAATATCGCACTATACTACAAACAAGTGTATGTTCAGGAATATCATATCCAAAAAATTGCTTAATTTTATAAAAAATGGAAGTTACAGGACCTTATTTTGTGATTTTCAAGATCCCACCACTTCGGTTGTAGATCAAATAGGACAATTTTTTGATATGATGTCCTAAAACATATACTTGTCCGTCCTACGGAGCAATAGTCCACAATTTTAATCCTCCCGGATAGTTATAGGGATTTTATTGCTTTTTCCTGTAAAGATCGGTTATGCAACCTACCATACCTGTGGTACTGTCTTGGAGAAAAATGATTTCCAGCTTGATCCGTATTGTTTCAGAATGAGCGTTTCTTGGATATGTTATTAGAAGTACCTTGGTATGATCAGAATTTGAAATTTCAAAAAGACTATCTTATGTTACTAGGAATGAATCAGAAAAACATACAATGCGTCATTTACGGCTTATACGAAGTGAACTTGACTTTTTTCGCCGATAACATGAAACGTTTATATTCCGCAGCTAATTTTATTAATTTGAAGTATAAGTTGTGAATAAAGGTCTTTTTTTCATCATACTGTCAATATAAACAATCTTGACATGAATTGTCTCTGTTTCATGTAAGTCAGATCAGGGTCGTCGAGAAGGAAAGCAGGGGAGCGCTTTGTTCTCAGCAGCCCGACGCAGTTTTTCTGAAATGGCGGAATATGTTTGTGCTATCTATGTATGAACTATATCATCAACATAATTATTATTTGTTAATTTATTTTCCCAATTTTTTTTTGGAATTGACAAAATTATATAATTTGCCTGAGTTAAGGCAAAACAAGAATTTTCTTTTCTCGTTATGTAAACAAAAAAAATTCTAATTTTGGGAAATTTCTTGTAATTATTTATCAAGGTGAAAAGTTCTCAGTGTGGCCATTCGAAAAATTATCGTAGGAATTATCCACAACGAAAGAAGTATTTTTGAATTCAAAAAAAGCCCCAATGTACAAGGTCAAGTGAAAGTATTACCAATGAAAATCGCAGTTCCCCTCTGTTGACATGCAAATGAAAAACTATTTGACATTCGAGAATAGCTAATTATTCATAAAAACAAAGTAAACTCGCCACAGGGAAGTAAATAATATGCGTACTGGAAAACAACACATCACGTAAATTTGGGAAATTCGGCCGTTAACATGTTGCAACCTCACAGTGATTTGACACGAGCACTTAGCAAGAAGTGTGAACCATGATCCGAAAAATTCTGACGTTATTTGACAATAAAGCACAACTACTGACGCAGTTTCTAAAATTCGGTTATTTTATTTGCGGATACCCTATAAAAGCGTATAAAAAAATTCACCCGTATTATTATTCATTTTCCTTATCACTTTTATGCTTCATTGCCATCGGAAGTTTTGTTTCGGTAGTAAATATGAATACATTTTGCAAATTCGAGGCAGCGTTTAGATTAAGTTTTACCTTAACTGCGATCTTGGAATTTATATTTTTTCGAAGGAATCGCGCAGCGTTGGAGTCATTTTACGAACAACATGAAAAAAATTCCACAAGTTACATGGGCGACGAGGAGATGAAAACTATGGCTAAGATATTTTTCAATTATGTAGAATACAATGTGATATTAATGAATGCAATAATATTGATATGTTTACTTAGCCTGCCATTGATTGAAATTTCATACGTGGACGAAGGGTTCGATTTTTTGTTACTTTTCACATGCGGGTCACCTGATCAAGCACCAGTTATTGGATTTTGTAATGAAAAGGGTAGCTCGACTCATTATATTTTGAATTTAATGCTTAATCCTGTCCTTTTTGCGTATGAAATGATTGTGGTGCAATGTGCATGGATCATTTTTATCGCTGGGTTCATAAGCGTCGAGGCCAGATTGCAAGTTCTTGCAGATCGTTTATCCAGCTTCGTTGATAAAATCAACATTATGGAAAAATGTGATGAAAATTTTCACAGACTTGTCTCCATCATTGGGAGTCAAAGGGATATTATTATGTAATGTATTATTATAATAATGGTACCAAGGATGGAACCTGGAAATTGGCTAATCCCTTTTTCTTTCCACATTCAAATTTGAATAGTAATCGTGATGAATTATGAATCAATAAAGTAGCATCTTAATCTTCTTTTTGGCTGAAAATAAGAACGATTTTCTTTGTTTTGTGGGGATTTTTGATTGATAAAAAAAAAACTTGCGATTAATTTTGGAAAATAGATCCTTCTTCTATACCCCCGCTTTTCGATTTTGTTTTAACGATAATAAAACCCAACCGGGTGAAATTCTTGGTACCGCTTCGCATTACTTTTTAATACATGGATAAATCTATACTGAACTTAGATGTTTAGGTATGTTAAATTTGCTACATTTTCGTTGAATTTTCCAATAACCCTCGTGATCCTTTTTTTCTTCGTGATGAACACATTCATCACCGTGATGATAGCCACCAAGGTAACATGATTATCGTTGCTACATATTTCATTATACATACATTATGTTTTCGAAACAGAGATGTGAAAATTTCTATCAAAATTCTAGAATGTTGATAGCATTCGTTGCTACACTGATCAATCATTATATTGTTTGCGAAAAAACGTACATCATTGGACACGCGGTAAAATATTTTCTCCAACGTGAGGTAATGTTTCCATCATCTTATTTCCTTTCATCACAAAACCACTTTTCTATCATTTCAGAATGAACGTTTCTTGGACATGCTACTAGAAGTTCCATGGTATGATCAGAATTTGCAATTTCAAAAAGTCTATCTTATATTGCTCGGATTGAGTCAGAAAAACATACCATTTCTTATTTATGATTTATACGAAGTAAATCTGTCCTTTTTTGCTGACAACATGAAACGTCTATATTCTGTAGCTAGTTTGATTAATTTGTTGTATCAGTATAAATTATGAGGTTTTCATCTAGAACTAATAAAGAAATAACAAACGTGTTTTCATGGTTTCCCAACAGATAGCGTTGCAACTTGTAATATTCTTCCTCCTTCACTTCCTTTTATTAACCTTTCAATGCCCTTTAACCGTTGCCATGACAACATAAGGCTACTTCCTGAAGATAGAAAGCTATCGTGATATAAATAAGTGATTCCAGAGTGGCGTGGAAAAGACGGAATATGTTGGCGCTATCTATGAGTGAACTATGCTATTAACTTTTTCTCACACCATTTTCCCAATATTATGTTTATACGGAAGCACGTATTTACGGGGGGGGGGCTGAGAGGGCTACATCCCAAAGCAGTAAAATTTGAAAGCCGCAAAACAAATTGAAAAATTGAAAAAAAAAACAATCAAAACAAATTTTGAAGAACAAAAAATCTAAAAATGAAAAATTTTACCTCGTAAAATTTGAAAACTTATTGGTTCTCTCCCTATTGTTTTTTTTCTTGAGATCCTTCAATATTCTCTCCCAAATCTGAAGCCACCCTAACTGATCCATGCCTCTGGCCCAGTATCAGTAAAGACATAAATGAAGATAAGAAAGTAGAGTGAGTAAAAAATCTGAAAATCGATAATTGTGTCTTAAAGAATTAAAAAATTCAAGAATTTGGATATTGTCCCTCAAAGAATTGAAAAAAATTGAAAAACTGAGAAAAGTGCAACTAAGAGACATTGCAAAAAACTTTATAAGTTGACAATTGTACCTTAAAAAATGAAAAAACTCAAAAAGTGGAAATTGTGTCTTGAAGAATTGAAAAAAAAAAAAAACAAAAAAATCTAAGAATTAAAAACTGTACCTTGAAAAATTGAAAAAAAAAACAAAACTTAAAAACAAGTATAATTAAAACAAATTTAAAAAAACAAAAAATCCAAAACCCGAAAATTATGTCTTGAAAATTGAAAGAAATGCCATCAAAACAAATTTTGTACTTATTGACTCATAAAAAAAAATTAAAAATTTTAAAAAAACTAAAAATTGAAAATTGTAACTTGAAAAATTTCAAAAAATCTATAAATTGGAAATCGTATTTCAAAAAATTGTAAAAAAATTTAAAAATTAAGTACATACAATTGATAAAAATTGAAAAAAAAATTATAAAAATTGAAAATTGTGCCTCCAAAAATTGGAAAAAAACAAAAACTAAAAAAAAAAGTATAATTAAAGCAAATTTAAAAATCTAAAAGCTAAAAATTATTTCTCGAAAATTGAAAGAAATGCCATCAAAACAAATTTTGTACTTATCGACTCATAAAAAATAATAAAAACAAAAAATAGAAAAAAAAATAAAAATTGAAAATTGTAACTCGAAAAATTTCAAAAAATTTATAAATTGGAAATCGTATTTCAAAAAATTGTGAAAAATTTAAAAATTAAGTACATACAATTAATAAAAATTTAAAAAACAAATTATAAAAATTGAAAATTGTGACTCGAAAAATTAAAAAATATAAATGCCAAAAGTTTGAAAAAGTGTATGCCTTAGTTTCGAGGAAAAATTACAAATATTATATTGATTGTGTCGTAATCGTGCAAAAAATTTTACTTTGAAATGGGAGGATCCAGAGCCATATACCGCCCATTTAGACATAGGAAATCGTAAACGATTATTTCTATTCGTCTAAAAAATCTTCGGTTAGAGTGAGGTGCGTGGTTTACAAAGGTACATGAAAAATGTATAAAACCCCGGTCTGTTTTTTCGTGAATAATAAAAAGTACGTATAATTCTACGGTAAATATTCGATTATCGGTTTCAGGTCGGAATTCCCGCTCATATCGAAATTACTGTAATTTGAAAAAACTTAATTTACTCGAAACATTTCCACGATGAAATTTTTTTCAAACTGAATAAATAACGATTACAAATACTGAAGAAAATTCGCATTTTGTACATCTTCGGTGTCACGATGAAGTTGCCAAAAGTAGCCACAAGAATCGAAAAACTTTCAACGCGATTTGACGACCGAGTAAAAATACTAAAAGAAGTTCTCCGATTCGGTTATTTCGTTTGCGGATATCCGGTAAAAAAATACCAAAAAATCGACGCGTATTACTACCCAATTTCTGTATTAGTTCTTAGCTTCCTCGCGGTAGGAGGTGTTGTTTCGGTGGTAAATATGAGTAAATTTTCTCAACTCGAGGTAGGATTGAGATTAAGTTTAACTTCAATCAGTATCGTTTCTTCTTTGCTTCTGCGTAAGAATCAATCAACATGGAGAAGTATTTACGAACAATACGAAAAAGATTCCGAGTTTTACATGGGCAACGAAGAGATCGAAGCGATGGCTAGGATTGTTTTTGAATTTGTCAAATACGTATTTATGATATTCGCCGTAATTATAATATTATCTTTGTTGATTGTACCATTTGGTGGGAATCTATACACTAATGATACATTCGATAGTTTGTATCTTTTCACATGCGGACCATCTGATGCATCACCGGTCATAGGATTATGTATCAGAAAAGGCAGCTTGTCGCACATTATTGTAAATCTTATAATTAATCCTTTCCTCTTCATGTATCAGATGATCGTTATGCATATGGCGTGGCTCATTTTTATGATGGTTTACATGAGCGTTGAAGCCACATTAGAAATATATGACAAACATTTATCCAACTTCGTCAAAAAGATTAGTTCGATGGAAAGACACGATGTTCAAGATTACCACCAAATGTCCACTATTATAAAACGCCAACAAAAGCTTTCCAAGTATGTAAACCTAATTTAAATTAATCGCATTACGAATAATAATGCCATAAAATTCATTATTTAGGAATAATAAATACGTAATATCTACGTTAAACCTTCCAACAACCATAGCGATGATTTATTTCTTCGCGATGAATATATTCGGCGTCGTGACAATGGCCACTAACGGGGTAAAGTGACTTTCTGTTGTTTCACGAAGCAAATATAAATTTATATTTCATATTACATCAAAACAGGGATACGATTCCTTCTTTCAAGACTTCCGATGGATTCTCATACTTGTGTATACTTTAATCCATCATTATATAATTTGTAAAAAAACATACATTATTGGACACACGGTAAGAGATTTGTTTATAAGAGATTTTCAGGTAAAAAAAAAACCGCAACAAGTTGATAGCGGTACTCGTTCATAGATAGCGCTACTACGTTCATCATCCATGAAAACGTACAACACGGTACTTCTCCTTCCCCCACTTCGTTCCGCAGCAACGTGGTTTATCCTATGAAACTACCGGTAGCGCTATCTATCGTAGAAACACAGAATTACGTGCACCGTATAACTCACATATATAGACATTTTGCTGCTTGACTATTTATTAATTTATGCTTGTAAAAAATGGTAATTTAAATTTAGAAAAATTATTTCAAACATTACAGGACGAGCATTTTTTAGATTTACTTCTAAAAATTCCCTGGTACGATCGGAATTTGAAATTTCAAAAAACCTATCTCACATTACTCGGATTGAAACAGAAAAACGCTTTGTTTCTATTTGGTTTATACGAAGTGAACTTGCCGTTTTTTGGTGATAACATGAGACGTTTATATTCGATTATGAATTTCATGAATCTAAAATACAGATTATAAATGATTTTGTTAAATAAACGGAAATTTTTCAAGTTAACCAAGACTCCTGATGTTACCGGTGATAGGCAAACTATACGAATTAATTGTGTGTTCAATTGCCTACCGCAAGATTTGAAGGAAAAATACGAAATAATGAACATTTTAAAATAATTTATCAATTTTATCGATGTAATGGGTAGTAACGTACGATAAAATTCAAGATGAAAAAATATCGATTTTGATATTATTAGGAATTTCAAGTGAAAAAGTGAAATCGAAAAAATGTCAAAATTGCGTCAAAATATCGAAATATCAACAAATTAAAATCAACACCTATATCTTGTCAAAAGCATAAAATCGTAATGAAGATATCAAAGTCGAAATATCAAAATTGAATCGAAACATTGAAATCAAATAATCCATACTGAAACATCGAGATGAAAATATCGAAATCGAATGAAAATATGTGTCATAATTGAGTCGAAATATCGAAATATTAAAATCGAGATTTCTTATCGAGAGCAAAAAAATTGTAATAAAAATATCGTAGTCGAAATGTCAAAATCGATTAATCAATATTAAAACATCGCGATGAAAATATCAAAATCGAAATCATTTCTATCAAAATATCGACATCGAAACATCAAAATCAAATAAAAATATCGTAAAAAATATCGAAATATTAAAACATCAACAAATCAACGTTGAAATATCGAAATCGAGATTTCTCATCGAAAACAAAAAAAATCGTAATAAAAGTATCGAGGTTGAAATATCAAAATCGATCAATCAACATCGAAACATCGAAATCAAAACCTTTCTTATTAAAATACCGCCATCGAAATTGAATTATCAAAATTATGACATTGAAAAATAATTTTGGAAATTTCTTCGATTTTTTGAAATTGCCAGTCGACTACTCTTTTACAGTAAAATTTCATCCCCTTTTTCGTTCGTGCTGCTCCATTGCAATGTGAATATTTTCCCCAATCGTTCTCAAAAAATCACATCGACGATCGAGTTTACACGTAAATCTCGAGAATACTTAATTAGCATTTTTTTTCAGGCCTATTTGTTCTATTTATTCGTCATGTACCTAATAGCGAAATAGTGGAAAATGGCCCTGAAAAGAGATTGCCTTATTGTTATACGATGACTGCGAGTACATAACGTATGAAAATATTCAATAAAATACATCTTACATATGCTAAAGTATAAAATACAGCGTGATTTGCATGAACGAGAATTTACGATTCTGAAGCGTTCTATGAACTCCTTGTGTTTATTTTATTCACCTTATTTCAAATGCGTTGTAAATAAATATCGAAAAGGTGAGTAATTTTTCTGTTTCCCTCGTTGAGGTTTTTTTGCGTTTTAAAACGACACGACGCGACATATTTAGACTTGATTAAAAATGAATTTTTACTAAAGATGAATTATTGCGTTGTTGCCACACGAGTAATGGAAATTTAAATATTGGCAATTTGTATTTATTTACAAAGTCGCCACAGCATCGATCGTCTTAGTTCATTAATTTGAATAAGTAAATTAGGTACATATTTCGATACCTAGATTTATAAATTCAGTTAATTTTAAATTACTCTAATGACGATATTTTATTTCCAGTTTTTTGGATTCTTTTCACTTGTGCTTTTTTTGCTTAATTAGAGTCATCTTAAAGTCTAAGAAAAATGCAGGTACGATTTTACTCGTCCAAATTAAAAAATTAATTACCTGTATATACTTAGATCATCCGAAATGCTCATATTCACCGATCAAGCTGTGAGAATTCCTGAAAGCACAAAAAAATATATTTCCGTAAACATTAACATCAACCGGTTCAACTTAATAAGTTACGACACGCGTGTCGGATTCACGCACATTCATGTACGTTCGCAACTCGGTCGCGAACGACTCATTCAACTACGAGTGCGAAATTTACAATTTACCCGGCGGCGATGAAGCGAAAACACTTGCAAATTTCAAGGTCAAATGAAAACCGTTCGTTTATATTTTTATACCTTTCGATCTCAGGTGAAATGAACGTTTGATTTTGATGAATAATTTACGCTTGTAATTTGACCGTTGCGAAAAAAAAACACCACCTGAGGTAGTTCGGATGCTGGTACAGACTGGTATTATCATCTGATCCGATCGTCATTCATATACGAGCTGAAATTCGTAGAAATTAGTACAGGATTCAGGGTTTTTCGAAATGTAGTAGGTGTACAATTGCATATTCATGCGAGTTTCAATCAACCTTTTCACGTGATATTTTTCATCAAATGGCGTAATTCTTTTAATCATATCTCCCAAACGAAACAAGATACTGAGATGGTGATGCATAATGTACTCGCAAAGATATACAATATCATCGTGAAGTAATTTCATTTACATTGTTATATCTTTCCAGCTTCACTTCATCGAATACATAAGTAAACTCGAGTATCAATTACAAGAACCTTCGGTATATTTCTACGCAACGAGGACTCGTGCATTTTAAAAATCATTAAAAGCGAACAAATACTGCACTTTCGTGTCATAAATTATTCAAAATTGAATTATCTCAAGATTTTAGCGCGTCTACGACGCAGAAATTTTCCATCCTTTTCGAAACATTCGCTAATCTATTTCGAGAACCCGCATAAAATGATTCTGCATCTCCCTTCACCCCTCCCCCCACCGTACAGGCTTCAAATTACACAAAATTGTCAAAATGTTGATGAAACAGTTCAAGCTGTATCAAAATCCGATTAAACTTGCTTAAAATTACGCAAAATAGTCAAAATGTAGTTAAAATTGCTTAAGGTTGCTCGATATTTGTTTAGAATTGTAAAAAATTGTCAAAATATTAATAAAACAGTTAAAAATTGATCAGAATTTGTTTAAAATTGCTTAAACTACACAAAATTGTGAAAATGTTAAAATTGTTTAAAATTGATCATAATTTGTTCAATATTATAAAGTTGCACAGAAGTTGCACAAAATGATTAGATTAATGAAAAATTCGCTTAAAATTGCCTAAAAATACCAAAACGACGTTAAAATTATTTAAAATTGATCAAAATTTATTCAAAATTGCTTAAAATTACGCAAAATTGTCCACAAGTCGTTAAAATTGTTCAATATTTTTTTAAAACTGCACAAAAGTGGTGCAAAATAAATAAATTAATAAAAAATTTGCTTAAAATTGCACAAAAACCATCAAAATGATGTTAAAATTGTTTAGAATCGATCGAAATTTGTTAAAAATTATCAAAATGTTAAAATAATTTGGAATTGATCAAAATTTTTTTTTAATTCTATAAAATTACGCAAAGGATTAAATTAATGAAAAATTTGATTAAAATTGCACAAAGTCTATCAAAATGTTGTCAAAATTCTTTAAAATCGATTAAAATTCATCTAAATTTACCAAAACGCTGATAAAATGGTTTAAAATTGATCAAAATTTGTTTGAAATTATATAAAATTGCGGTAAAGTTGCAAAAAACGGTTAAATTAATGAAAAATTTGTTTAACAATGCATGAAAAACTTTCAAAATGAAGTTAAAATTGTAAAATTGCTTAAAATTACGTAAAATTGTCAAAATGTTGTAAAATTTTTCAAAATTTTTCAATATTTGCTTAAAATTACACAAAAGTTATGCAAAACGATTAAATTGATAAAAAATTTAAATAATTTTAAAAACATTTTGACAATTTTACGAAATTTAAAGCACTTTTTTTAACATCATTTTGATAGTTTTTATGCAATTTTAAGTAAGATTTAATCGTTTTGCACCACTTTTGTACAATTTTAAGCAAACATTGTTGTACTATTTTGAACTATTTTAACAAAAATTTGAAAATGTTGCGTAATTTTAGGCATTTTTAAGCAAATTTTGATCGATTTTAAAATATTTCAACATCACTTTGATAGTTTTTGTGCCATTTAAAGCAAATATTAAATAATTGTGAACCATTTTAACATCAATTTGACAGTATTTCTGTAGTTTTAAGCAAATTTTTCAATAAATTAATCGTTTTACACCACTTTTGTGAAATTTTAAGAAAATATTGAACTATTTTGAACAATTTTAAAAACATTTTGACAAATTTGCATAATTTTAAGAAATTTTAACATCATTACGATTGTTTTTGCGCAATTCTGAGCAGATTTTTCATTAATTTATTCGTTTTGTACAACTTTAAACAATTTTAGCAAGGTTTTAACAATTTTGCGTAATTTCAAGTTAACATTGAACAACTTGAAACTATTTCTACAACATTTTGACAGTTTTTATGAAACTTTGAGCAAATATTGGACGGTTTAAATAATTTTAACAATATTTTGGAAATTTTGTGAATTTTCAAGCAAGAGTCGCTAACTTTATAGGGGGAATCCGCCCCTGATTACAGATGAACTCTCGTCGACAATTTCGACTGATTTCTCGTTACTTGAATTTTAGCCCAGAAAAAAATGGATTTACGATAAAAATTATCATGACTGAAAATATTTGTGATAAAATTTCCAACAAATTATGCAATATAGTGCATAAGACGCATTATTGACGAGAAAAACGGTATTGAACGTTGGGTGAGACGAACTGCATCTTGATGATTTGAATACTAATTTCCCTTTAATTGACCATTAAGCCGGAAAAATTGGATTTATAAAAAAATTCGTAATAATTAAAATTACTTGGGATAAAATTTGCAACAAATCATGTTCTATACTTGTTTCATATATAATTCAACGCTGACGAAAAAACGCGGCTAAACTACAAATGAAAATTTCGGGTGCACAACTTTCACGTAATTCGAGAACATTGCGGAGAAATTTCTATAATAGTTAATTTTTTTGAAGCTATTTTTACGCAAACGAAATAACGAATCATTACTGGTTAATTAAAAATGCCGCAATTTTTACAAATACATCTGAAGGTGGAAGGGGGTGGAACGGGGCCGCATGCGGTCTCCTTCAACTCTAATTTTCGACATGTTTTCAATACCCGCGTCGTCTACGTCATCGATCATTGTAGATTTGTTTACTTTGTCCATTACAGCACCACACTGAGACAATTATGCGAAAATAAGAATACAACGCGTTATATAGAGATATTTCACATAAACCGAAATAATTGATTACCGAACATGTATCATCGATGTAGGAAAAAAATTCTACTAAGTCATCAAATTTAATTACCGACAGCGACGAATATTTCACGTGTACAGATCTCGTAGAGGAAATTATTTACATGGCTCAGCGGTGCGATGAGTTGCGAAAAATTTGTCATTTATCGCCAAAATATAAATGACCGATATATAAAAATCAAAGTAGTCTATTACTTCCCGTTAAATTAGAACTTCGATATTTCCGTATTACTTAGTATTTTAGAAGACCGATGGAACCGGTTCATTTAATGAGGAATGGAAATTCCCTGTTTGAATTCTTACATACATACACACAGAAGCAATCGGCTTACGTAGCGGTTAAACCAGTAAAAAATGGAAATGGGCATAACGAAGGTGCGCGGCCAAGGGGGCAAGACTAGTTCGAGTGTCAAGCGGTACCAGGTACGGCGGCTTCATCCAGCAACCATTGAGGTCGATTCCTCTCTCCTCTCCACGTTGTTTGACGGTGTTGATGTTTGAATCATATCGGAGTCCGTCCTGCGTTAGTAATTTTTTTCTCCTCTGTCGTTCTCTTTCCGTCGTATTTTGTCATCCTTACCGAATACATAAAGAGATCCGAATTCAAAGAAAGCATTTCCATTGTTATACCGCAAAAAAAATCCCGAGAGAAATGCGCAAAAAAAGTACTTCGAACAGACATAAAAAGTGTTCGCATTTGCCATTTTTCTATACGTGATCGACAATTATACCATGTAACTTTAGCTTTCTCGTATTCCTTTCTTTATAGTAATTCCGAATCATCTGAATGTCAAAATCCACCGACCATTCGATCATACTCCGAGACCTCATGTCCGCCAAAATAAACCACAATTTAGCAACCTGTTATTATACATGTTGTATAATTTAGACTATGGTTTCATAAATATCACCGATACAGGTGTTGAATTATTCTTCGGTACATTTTTGTCTCGTGGGGACATCGCAAATAATTTGTTTTGTAAATACCAACGAGTTTTTTTTTCAACAAAACAATAATTAAGCTTATACTTCAACGAATTGCATTCGCTTGAAATTAAACCTAATGTGATCCCATTATATACCTACATATTAACCTTTTGTACTCTCGCACATTAAGTCATACTTTTCGCTCATATCTTCGCATAGTTCCATAAATAAACCATATTGCGTCGGACGAGTTCTCGAGAAGTCGAGAATTTCTCCACCCCTTCTCCTCCTTCGCTAATTCTTCGAAATACTCTTGTTTTCAAGTCAGACTCCTGAAGAATGTTTAAAACCAAATCAGCAGCGAGGGATTTGAGAACTTACTCGAAATGTAATGGAAGCGGGGGGAGGGGGGAGAGAGGAGTGGGCTTGAAGTGATCAGGGCAAATCTGCGAGTATGAGGATTGCAGAGGATCAAGAAATATTTTTTGTAACGTTAACTTTTTTCAAATCATAAATCCTTATAATTCACTTCTTTTGATCCAAAAACATCCCTTATAAAAGCAAGTTTCGTCGACTAGGGGTTGATCTGAGGTGAAAAATGTTGAAACGAAAGTTGTAGGGAATTAAGAGGAGATAATTTTTTAATAAAGGTTTTTCGTCGTACCTCCTCACGTTATTGAGATATCACGTAAAACCTCATTTTCAAAAGCTGAAAGCACCGATAACAAAAGCTCTAGGTTTTGGTGGCGTAACTAGGAACGGATCTGATAAGGGAACCTCTCAAGGTAAACCGTTCAGATTTGGACTGGAGTTGGAGTTTTCGATAGAGCAAGTCAAAAAACCCCTAAAACCAAAATTTCACCTGCCCTAGTTGACTTTCCGATTTTTGGCGAAATTTTTAAAATTGAAAATTACAGAATTTCCATTAAAAATAGCACGTTAAAAAAAACTAGCCTGGAAAATAATTTTAAATCGCGCCAAATATATTTTCGCCTTAATTTGTACCCGCTGAATCTAAAAATCGCATTGCCGAGCTGTTCTGGAGCCTCCAGCGCGATTTCCGTTTTTCTCCAGGAATTTCGAAGTGCTCCTGAAGGCGTCCATATGAAATTGGGCAGCTAAAGATTTGGTTTTCTCTTATTCTCGACCTACCCAATCGACTTGACCGCATTTCCGGGAAATTCCAGCCGGTCATCTAAGGGATTTTTCTAGATCAGCTTTTCTGTGATAGAATAATTATTACGAAATTTAAAAAAAATTCATTTTTGTTAATGGTGTACGGATTTTTTTTTTCAAATTTTGCTTTTAGGGGTTGACAAGCTCTTTCTAAAAATCCAACTCATCCGAATCCGAACCAGTCACCTCAGAGGTTCCCTTGTGAGTAAAATTCCTCAACTCGCCCAATTTTTTTTTTAAATCGAATTCGTGAAAAAAATTAATCAAAACTTGACAGAAAAATTTATAGGGGTTCTAGCCCCCCAAATTGAGGTTTTGCTAGATGAGTCGAAAATTTAAGAGAAAAATTTTACTTTTTATAATTCCCCGAAATTTTTGTAGTAATAATTTCAACACGTTATTTCAACCCCTGATTCAAAAAATTCACTCACGAGTTATTTTTGAGACAAAAACACCGGAAACAAAATTTTTTCAATTGGAAAATCTGAGGAAATGTGAGGGAAATTCAAGTATTTACGAAAAATAATCACCTTTCTATTCATAATTCTCACAATACTTTGATCTTTCCCAAAAATTTCCTGAAGAATCCCCTCGATAGTAGAATTTTTCTCACTGTCACTGCAAAGCCATCGAGGAGGGGATGGGGGAACTTCGCTCCGTACACGGCTTTCTTAAAGGTCACAGATATAGGCAATTTTCTCCTATTTCGTTGAGAAAATGCTCGAATACTGGTGATTTTCTCCTGCCTCATTAATTTAATGAATTGACCAGGAGGTCTCCTAGAAAATTCGCTCTTGGTCCGTCTTTGTTTATTTTCGCAGAGGGCTATCGGCGAGTGAATTTGATACAGTAGCGCACTCTCTAGAATTTTTTCATAAGGAAATCCTATTTTTTTTATTATTGCAATTTTTTTTTTGAATTTTATTTACGCTAAAAAATCTCCTTAAGTTTTAAAAGATTACTATTCCAAAATAAATACACCAAACTCATATCTCAAATTAATTAAACGGGTTATTCCGATGAAAAACGAAATTAAAACATTGCCAAAAATAAGACATCGTTAAGTTCATAATAATGTAATTTCACCGCAGGTTGTTTGTGGTTGTATAGTTACTATGGAAATTTCACGAGTGGTCAGCTAAATTGGGTTTTCCGAATCGATTGTGTACGTTTGCTGGAGAGTATCGTCCGACGGATATTTAGGAATTAGACATTTCATAAATTTCTCGTAAATGCTTGACTTCGTTCCGAGAGAAAAAATACTCAGAATAGTGCAACCTGACAGGTGGCGAGGTTAATGAATAATTTCCGTGCTTAAGTAATTCTCCTCGAGTTGTACCAAATAACGTAATAATTCGTTGAAAATAAAGGAAACCGTGTTTATATTTTTAATAATCGCGACAGGGAAATTAAAAGGTGTTTAGTTTTAAATTGTCTTTTTGCCCGAACAAACGTATTTTCTAGTACGAAGTATGGATATGGGCTATGAACGTTGTATTAAGCGTCTTGTACATTGTATTGCGTTATTGATAACGAGTTATCCGCTCTAGTAAACATATTTTAGTTATTAAGAATATCGCTAAAATTTTCTATTACTATTACTATTTGTAATAGGAAACTGAAATATGGCAACGTTGCAGAGTCAAGTAGGCTGAAAAGAAATCCGGGGTTTTGATCAAGTCCAAGAATCTCTGTATTCCAAAACCTCCCATACGAATCTGAATTTGCTCCACAAAGACACGTTTTTCTTTTCGAGGCACCTTGTTATTTTTTATATTTTAATTCAATCCTTCGTATAAGCACGCGCCTACGAAATACCGAATTGAAATCACAAAATGTAAATATCGATGTTCACGAATGACATACGAACCCGGAACAATTAGTTTGCACACGTTTTTACATAAATTATATTTTTTTCCGACAATGTGAATTGTGAGTTGTACTCATGTAATACATAGAAAATACTCGTGAGAACGTTGTTGGAAAAAAATATCAATGTACAAAATGAGAAAAAACCATCAATGTGATATTTATCATTTATTACTTCTATGAGACAATTTACGTGTTAACGACGAATAATCTATGACACTAGGAAGAAAATATTATCAAGGATGATACTCTATCACCAATGGTTGTCTCGTAAAATATGCAGAAAAAAGGAATACACATGGAAGATTTTTCTACATACAGAAGAACCAATTTTTTCTTCATTTGTGCAATTTAAAAGCATGTCTGGAAACCCACGTGAGCCATTGGTGCTGCTCTCCCTGACCCTTACTAAATTTCCAACCCCTATAGTCGGGGAGTCCGCATAGAAGGGAACGGCACCCCCTGCCAATTTAAAGGGACATGTTTTTTTTTTGAAAAGGGAGTCCCAAGGCACATATTACAGTTGAAATCAAAAAAATAAAATGGGGACAACTTACAAAATGGCGGCCTTTTTGATTGACAGGTGAGAGATGTTTTATAATAAGGCTTTCAAGGGGTGAAAAAGGGGGTTTATGAAAAAAATGATAATGACTAAAAATGTTCCTCATAAAATTTCCTACATATTGAGTTATTAACATTATTCACGTAGAATGCAACGTTGACGAGAAAACCACTCGTGAAGTTAGCCAAATTGGCTAATTTTCTGTAAAAGATGTTCAAATTGACTTCAAGCACGGTTTTTCTCGCCAGCGTTGCGTTATGTAAAAACCGTTCATATGATAATTTGTGAGAAATTTGACGAGGAATATTTTTAGTTATTACCATTTTTTTCCTAAACCTATTACATCTTGAGTTACGGGCAAAAAAGTGAAAAATCTCTCACTTGTCAATTATGTACTTAGCAAATATATGGTAAAGTTTAATGGCGTTTTTCTCATCAACGTTACATTCTACGTGGATAATGTTAATAACTCAATATGTAGGAAATTTTACGAGAAATATTTTTAGTTATTATCAATTTTTTCGTACACCCACTTTTTCCCCCCTTGGAAGCCACAGCGCTCACATGTCAATCAAAAAGACCGCCATTTTGTAAGTTGCCCCACTTTATTTTTTTGATTTTCACATTAATACGTTCTCTAGAACTCCTTGTTCAAAAAAAAAACGTTCTGTCAAATCGGTAGGGGGGTGTGCCTCCCCGACTACTTTAAGAGACGATTGCTTGCACATTGTGTTTTTTGTACATCAAGGTGGATTTTAGATTGAAACCCTGAACTTGAAAATTGTAGAAAATCAAAAAAATTGCATTTTTCGTTACGTACATTTTTTATAGACCTCACAATTTTAAGTTCCTTGAAAAAAATTTCTTTCGCGGTTTTTCTCAAAATCACCCTTTCCAGGATTGAACCTCGTGGATCAGGGGTTGATCTGAGGGGGAAAATTTTGAAACAAAAGTGTTGGGGAATTGAAAGGAGCGCATTTTTGATGAAACATTTTTCTGGGAAAAACTCATTTTGGGAGGTTAAAAGCACCTATAGAAAAAGCTGCGGAGCTATCGAATAAATAATTTCAATAAATTTCACAAAATTATCTATTTCCAATATTTCTGTCATTTTTTCGAATTCCGCCACCATTTCGTGATTCGATGTTGCATAAGAACACACGTGTCTACGTTCATTAAAAATTTCCACCTTCTGCGAACTCCTCGTCCGTTAAAAATTTCGAGCTAAATTATTCGATAGCACTTATCGCAATTTCACATTTAGTGACTCTTCGTGTGCACCGTGCTACAGAAATAATTACCTTAATTGTAATACTTTTGCGAGATATTTAAAAAAAATAATTACAATTAACGTTGCATTTTTTAAAAACGCTATTGATTACGTCTTCAAGTGCATATAATTGTTCCTCGTCAGAAAAGTATGTCAATGTAATGCTCGTTCTTATAACGAAATTCAATACAGACGGAGAAATTGATAAAAAGAAGACAAAAAAGGAATATTAACGTTTCATGTATCGATTATCTAGAAACAATGGTTAATTTGTACACGGAATTATGGTGAAACAGAAAATACCTAGGTGCAATTCACAATGTATCAGCTGGCCTGTAATTTAGTGGCGAATTTTCGCTTGCAACATGCAACATTCGTTTCCGTGCAGCAGATGAAAAGGAGACAGTTTTGATTATTTTTTAACACTATAGAGAGAACATAGGTCCGGCTGTTTTAACTACTCGACGGTATAACGGCACATTAGCCTACATCTATAAAAACGCCAACCTCGTATAGCCCATAAACACAACTCCTTTTAGTATTTAACCTTCCAAATGATAATCCATCGAGTTTGCTTTTTTCTTCGCTTCGTAATCTATGATTTGATCTATTTGCGTTGTCGTGGATGAGAATATGGCTAAGTAAAATAAAATTCGGGGTTCATCTTATGGTAAAATTCAACCACGATGTGGGTCCTCTTCATTTTACTCATGCGCAAAATCAAAACATACCCAGATAACTATACAAATTCGTGGAAAACTCAAAAATCTTCCTCTACGCATAAAACTTCATCATGTGTTCTTGGCAAAGTTCTCCAAAAATATTCGCCTCGATGTATAAATCGATGAGAAAAAATGTAATATAGGAATCACATAAATCGTGTTTTTTTCACGTTCAAAACGACATTTCTCCAGTTGTATGAAATATGGAGGCAAAGGTATGTATATATTTGGAATCCTCTTAAAATATGCTAACTTTTTTATCTCAACTATTTTTCGAATGATGAATTACCCGAGATACAAATTCGAGCTGAGATTACCTTGTGTTCACTTAGACATCCCCTCTTATTTGACTATAATGCAAGCTCAAATTAAATACGTGCTTTAGTATCCAAATGATTGCTGTGTACTTTAAACCATATCCTCGGCCCCATCTTAGAATAATTTTTCCAAAAAATAGGCACGAGAGAAGACCTGGAAATAGTGGGAGTACATGAGGTAAATTTCAACAGTTTACGAATCCCTGGACTACTTATATGATTTCATCTCATAGATGTGATGACAATTTCAGAACCGGTTGGAGGGATTACTTTTCATTATTCGTATATGATGCCGAGAAAAAAGCAATAAAAATAACCCAAAACGAAATTTTAAAATTGAATGAATTTTTTCGACTTTTAATATATTTTTTTCTCAATTATTCTAGAATTTTTATGCAAAAAAATATTGAAAAAAAAAAATAAGTACAGTATAAATAAAAGTTTTAAATTTCATGCAGAATGCTGGAGTATTAGAGCACGCCCATGTTTTACCAGGTAATAACAAGTCACCTGAAATAAGAACCTCGTTGGAAAGACTACGAAAAAAATGAAAATTTATGGCACTTCAGTTAAGTGCTTATTTTGTCATCTGCTAATTGGAATGGACATTTCGACCATAAATAATCTTCGAGAATAATGGTTTACGAAATTCCGCGATGTGATGTTTTCACGTTACTAAAAAAATATAAACCTACCTAATCTTATTGATTTTTTTGGTATATTATCATCGCGTAAGTCTTCACGTTGAAAATGGCGATTTTAGTTTTCACCTGTAATCACGTTCACCTACAAACATAGAAAAACACATCGATATTAGGAAGTCGTTCAACTCGGTGAAATTCATATTAATCCGATTAGGCACGTTTGGATGTAAATAATTACACAAATACTCGAGAAGAATGTAATTCTAGACGAATGGTCCCTGAAAAGGAATTTTTCCTGTGGAAAATCATAATTCGTAGGATCTCATTCGTTTCACGTTTCACGAGAATATTTCAGATATGAAAATCGACGATGAGGTGATTTTGAAAATTTTCATTTTCGGTGACTATTGTCATATGACTTAAACACGTCACCTACCAACTGAATCAGCTCTTGGGAAGAATTACCATGGTACGAGCTCAGCACGACCACCACTCTTTAGCTACCTTTGGTAAATAATAGTTGCCTGTGTTGTGCCTGTTACGAATAGGTTTTACATAGTAGCGGGGATAAAGAACAATCCACTGACAAACTGGAATACGTTCACTTTACTCGACTCTCGGTTCTCTTCTCTGTAATATTTTATAAATCTGAATCTGACCAGACGCGAAAGGTGTTTGTTGATAGTGAATTACGTTTGCGGGGCGATACTTTCGCGATATGGCAAATTGGTTTTTTAAATTTGTTTCCATCGTGCGACCGTGTTAACGTATGGTTTTTCTTTTGTTTATATTTTAATAATTACGTGAAAATATGGAGTGATATTTATCCAAGTGCGGTTACTTGCATCATAAACGGTTGAATATGTCTTTGTACATAGTTCAGTGCGGTATTCGTGCATTTTTTGGTGTTGTTTTGATATTACTGTGTTGCAATGCGGATGGATATTCAAAATCAACAGGTAATTTCACGCGTATTTTATCGCACCTTCGTTCTCGCGCGGTAAATCGGCGAAGTTGTGCTTTTTTAATACAAATCTCGAAACAAAACGAGTAAAATTTTCAATTTGATACATTAACTTATCACTGTTATCATCGATTGTTTACATTAATTCAAAACACCCGCGTGAAATCGATGAATACGTCATCAATTGTATGTGATTCCGACACCGTCTATGGGGGTGCATTCCAGTACCTTCTTCAGTAAATTTTTTTCGCGTTTAAAATATCGATTTTAATCGTTTAATTAATTTTTAACATCGAAGTTATCACTAATTACATCACCGTGTGATGTGTCTAGTATCAAAATTCCACATAAAAAGTAAAATTAAACGAAAGGTCCTTTTTGAGATAATTCGATTTGTCGATCTTTGATAACACTATCAGTGCATCAGTGTTCCAGAAAATGAGAAAATCTATAAATTTCCTATTTTCATTACAACTCGTCGCATCGAATTAACGCTAAATTACTAAGAATTATAGTCAAATTAATCAGACGCCTAGTGAAGATGTTTCCGAAGGTGCATAATATTACAGAAACACCTGTTGATAAAGCTACCCTCGCGTCTTCACTTTACACTGTTACGTTCGAAGTAAGAAGGAAATAAGGCCATTCTACGTTTAGCAATTACACCGGCGTAGTTTTCAAGCAATTCTTACGCCGAGTATTAATAAATAATATTAATTTATAAACGATAACCTTGAAGTTTTAACTAGAAAAGCCCATTTTTACAAAGGAAGTTGCATTTGCCATTTGATTATAGTTCACGAAGTGTAATTTACTCGGTACACCATATGTACTTCTAGAACAACTATAAGTCTAATTCCGCCATTACCGAGCTCATTGTTGTGTAATTATCGCTTTTATGTACGAAAATACCTCTCGATATGATTATTGAAAGTGATTTCCGAGATGAGCGAGTACGTAGAAATGTTAAAAATGCGTTCTGGAATGTAGCAAGAATATAGTAAATCTCTTTTATACTCAAAGAGTCTCAACTTTGGTTAAAATTTTACATCTTGTTCACAAATCATTTAAGATGACCGGTGTTTTTATGAAGGATGTTACCATCCGAGACCCAGTTAGGTATCTTTATGGCCAACAGAAGTCTTGAGATGTCAGTTGTAATGGATCTTGCTTCGTGTCAACTTGAGCAAATCACCATCACGTGGTAATTTTCTTACTCAGTCTGAGAAACCGAAGATGGTAGATATCGTTGATTACTTCACCAATCGTAAAATCAACTCCGGTCAAGATGACCTGTTTCCGAAGTGTTTTCTAATTTCGTCATTCGCCGGGTGTTTATCTCGTAGATCTGATGAGCTCGATAATGATAATGAAATACACGCCGATTGTTTACTTTATACTTGTACAAAGCTTTTTCAAGCACTCTCATCGAACACATTGAAAAATCGTTTTATTTGTTGAGAAAATCGCGCATCATTCGTTTAATTTCAAGGATATACCTACGCGGTAATGATACGTCAAACAAAAAAAGCCATCTTGGCGATTCACGTTTAATTTATCATGAATGAAACCGATCAATCAGAACAATTGAAGAAAAAACTCGCGGAAAATTTTCGCATGTTTATGCGTGTTCATCGTCGATTTGAAAATCGTGCTCTTTACTCCGCTAATTTTCGTGCGAAGCGCTAGTATCGCCTGCGGACAAATTCAAGGTCATGGCTTATCATTCTTATCAGTTATTCATCGGTTTATGAATTCCCGAATAATTTTCACGAATTTTTCATCATTAAATTTTTTTTTTCACGTTATAACGAAACGACGCGAATTTGTTGGGATTTATTTAACGATTATTTTGTTATTTTGCAAATTAAGGTTGTTCTTTGTAATTATTTTGGTTATTTTGGAGATCGCTTCGACAGTGAGGACTCTTTTTAATTAAATGTTTGAAAATTAAAATGATCCGATAATAATGAAATCCAAATCGATACATAAATTTTATGGAGGCCATTTTGTTAATTTTTCAATTCTACGATTTCATTTGTCTACTTAGCTTTCACTGAGTATCTACGTCATTAAATTCTGCTTTTCAGATCTTCCTCGAGTCTCTGTTTTTCTCTTAAATGGTCAAAGTACTCATCAATGGCATTTTCACCCCGTTTATTATTTTAAGAATAATTACAAATCCGTTAGAACGACCGGTACTCCGATGTAATGTTATCTTTAATTTATTCCGAAATTTTTTTTTATCCTGTTACATAACACAACATACGAAACGCGTATCCGAGTGGACACAACGTACATTTAATAATATGCTTTCGCTGATGAAGAGAAAAAAAACACAAGAAAGAAGTTCATTAGCAAATTAATAAAAGCATAGATAATGTTTAATCATGGTATTGTATTGTGATGTTTCATATGTACTTTCCCTCGGACTATGTAGTTCCCTCGGAGAATTGCGAAATTGAACCACTCCAGTGATACGGAGTAGTTTCACGTTTCATTCTTTTTCATTTTCCAGTTCTTCTTTTACGTTTTAATTTACGAAAGATGTCGTTATTATGTAAACGTTAATTTTCGTATGATTATTTATACAGTCATGAGCAAAATTTCGCGCTACAGCGATTAGACGCGATGCTCCATAATGAAAAACCAGCCGAATCTTTGATTATTCGAAAACCACGTGTTGGCTCCAATTCACCAGACGCCAAGTAAATGTCTATTAGCGCCAGTTAGTCTGGACGAGAGAAAGTTCTGCATTTGCCATCTGTGCCGAATTGTCGTATAGGAAAATTTCGCCACGTTATCTCAACGTGCGAATATACCACAGAACGTCAATTTCAACTTTTTTGAATTTCATTTCGTTTCGAAAGGTAAATTCATCGAAGCATTTTATATTCCCGTCAAACAAAACCGTTCTTACGTAACGGTGAAAATTTTTCGGGTAATTAGGGAAAATAACCGAACGACCTTCGTTTACCCATCGACCATCTACATCGTAACGCCCTGGCGAAAAAATTCATCCTTGATGACCGATGTACTAATTTTCGCTCATTCTGGTATAATTAACCGTGATTGGGACGATTTTACGTTTCAGATCGTTAAAAACGACGCGTTGACTTTTTATTTCATGCGTCAATCCAAACAACGTATTTCGTAAATGGCAAAATTATCGAGATTTATAACGAAGCCCTCTAAACGCCGGATTTTGTAATTCACCATGATTTTCTTTCCCTTGTTGTGAAAATCACCCGAACAACGAGATGGAAACTAATGAATATTTTTCGGTGTCGTCACTTTACTCTAATTTTAATAGAGTTGGATAATTTTTTTTTTCGCGGAAATACCCTCTGAACTTGTAATTATTGTTATTATGGGTAATATATTCAAAGAGTTTACCTTCTTTTTTTTCCGATTTTTTTTGTACATATATACGAGGTCTATTTTTGAAAAAAAAAGTCAATAATCTATTAAATATGCAAATTAAATGGTTCTTAATGATTACTTATTCTAATTAAGTCGACAATGAAGAAAGTCTGGATTTCGAATGAGTATTTTTTTCACAATTTTGAATTATCGTGGCGTGGAAAGGGAAAAGACGAGATGTGCGTTTTATTTTTAGTCACGTTTAATCTATTCTTTGATAGACTCGTTTTTATATTTTTACGCGTAATTTTTAATAATTACGTTTTTCTTTTATTTCAAACGTTATTTCGAACTGGCATCTCTAACGGTTAATTCTAGTAACACGAAAGGAGAGGGAGGGGAATGCAACGCGTGTATTCAGAATGACTCGTTGTTATGGTAACTTGTAAAATTGTGTTGGCGCGAAAACACGAGAAAGCTCCGCTAATACTCGCTGGGAAGTGCTCGATCAGCGACAGGCTCGGTTAGCGCGAAAACACAAGCACTCCGCTGGTACTCTTTGGGAACTGCGTGATCAATAACGAGCTCGGTTTCGCGTTCATTTTAATGAAAAGTTTTCTCCTTTGATTTAAGAAACGTATTAAAAAATTTTCGAAAAAAAATTCCAACATGGCCGCGTAAAATTACTGAATTCGCGCGAAACCCAAAAACTCCGCTAATACTCACTGGGAATTCTTCGATCAGCGACGGGCTCGATTGGCGCGGAAACACGAAAACTCAGCTGATACTCGCTGGGAAATACTCGATCGGTTCCGCGTTTATTTTAATGAAAAGTTCTCTCGTTTGATCTAAGAAACGTATTAAAAAATTTTCGAAAAAAAATTCCAACGTGGCCGGGTAAAATTGAATTCGCGCGAAACCCAAAAACTCCGCTAATACTCACTGGGAATTCTTCGATCAGCGACGGGCTCGATTGGCGCGGAAACACGAAAACTCCGCTGATACTCGCTGGGAAATACTCGATCGGTTCCGCGTTCATTTTAATGAAAAGTTCTCTCGTTTGATCTAAGAAACGTATTAAAAAATTTTCGAAAAAAAATTCCAACGTGGCCGGGTAAAATTGAATTCGCGCGAAACCCAAAAACTCCGCTAATACTCACTGGGAATTCTTCGATCGGCGACGGGCTCGATTGGTGCGGAAACACGAAAACTCCGCTAATACTCGCTGGGAAATGCTCGATCGGTTCCGCGTTCATTTTAATCATTTTCTTCTAGTTTTTACTCAAGAACCATCGATTTTTTGGGCATAACTTTAATGAGAAAATTTTCTCATAATAATCCAAAGAACGCATAAAAAATTTTCGAAAAAAAATTCGAAAGTGACTTGATAAAATTGAATTATTGCGGAAACACGAAAACTCCGCTGCTCCTCGCTGGGAAATGTTCGATGAGCGGAGGACTCGATTGGCGCGGAAACCAGAAAACTCCGTTGATACTCGCTGGGAAACGCTCGATCAGCAACGGGCTCGGTTGTGCGTTCATTTTAGTCATTTTCTATAATTTTTTACTCGAGAACCATCATTTTTTTGGGTATAACGTTAATAAAAAAATTTTTTTGTATTTATCCAAAAAACGTAATAAAAAATTTTCGTTAAAAAAAATCAATTTTCTGGCATTTATGCGCAAAATGACTGAAAAAAATTGATTTTCAGGTACTTTAAATAGATGCTCCGGCTTATAAAATCTTAAAAACGAGTATACAAGGATAAATGCATAAAAAAATATGAGTTCATTTTTTTCAGTCAAATTTATCGCTTAAATGACACTTGTGTGGCCATTTTGAAACTTCCAATCGATTTTAGAACGGTTCAAATGCACAAAAAAATGTAAAAAAATTCCTACATCAAGTCAGGCACTCAATCTCACTACGAATTTTCATTTCAGAGATTGAAATCGGAAATCAGTCTCGTGCATGTACATGCTTTTTTAAAACAATGATTTGCAATCTTCTAGGAAGCTTGTCGTAAAGGAAGCTCGTAAAATCCTGAGTCATTTTCCAAGAAATCAAAGCGTCACCTAACACCGTTGATTGTTTTCATCGAAAAATGGAGTATTTCAGGTTCGACGAATATAGGAAACAGGAGAAAATTCGACTGTAACGAATAAATACTTGGACATTTTCAAAAACGATATATTCCCTCTTAAAATTGATCTTTGTAAATGTGGAATCCGCGATAAAATACACACTTGGCGTCTCACTTCAATCCATATTCTGCGGTCAACTATCGATAAGAAAATTACTCGTGTACACTCGATAATACACCAGGTGTAATTACACTTCATACGTCGCCGCTGCATACCAGCAAAAAAAACCTTAATTACACGTACCAATGATACGAAGCTAATAAGAAGGCGCTATTTTGTAGCAAGTCGAGGTGCAACGTAAAATACTAACGGTACACAATACGTTCATATGCATTGACGAGCAATACACGTACACAAACACACGTATACATCAAAAGAACCAGCTCGCGAACCGACATTAGTCTTTCAAATTGTTCGCATATATGTACATTTTAAGGTATACAATTGGTTACGAGTAATTTCCATCGAATTCTCGACAGTTGTTTTTCTGATCATCGAGCACAAGAACCGCATCCTCGAATGCATCTGCTACATGAAGCGGCATCGTTAACGTTCCGTAACGATTCACTCTATGACTTGAGGTACTTTTGGTCGAATCTTTCGGAAAATGTCGAAGTGTTTCGTCAATCGAAGGACGTTCTGATTAGGGTAAGTTATGGCGTTGGTGGTGCACGCCAGTTCGCGCTTTATTGACGTTCAAGTTTTGTTTATCGTTGTATGCGTAATGAGGTTTTATCGGAGTTAAATGTCATGGAAGAAATGCGCTCTCGGTGTCAATGGCACGGTACGTTGGTGTATTCACGTACGAGTTCGTTTTGTTTAGGATTTTCTCCTCAGTGGGTCGGCTCACGTAATTCAAGGGTATAGTTAATTGTTGCCTTTGAAAAATACACGACAATCGGTATCGAAAGTAGTTGAGCTTGTTATGGTAAATTGATGACGTCGATGTGAGGTGCAATTTCGCAGCCTTCGTACCCTTGAACTCGCATTTGTATCGGATTTTCAAATCGTTTGAACCCTTCGAATGAATTTATTTTTCATAGATAAATTATAATTTCGATTCCATCGTATGAAATCAAACAAATCAACATCATGACATGACATCCTCCTTCGCACGTGATATTCAGACCTGAATACACTAATCCGCATCCTAAACCGAGCAATATTTTCTATCCAATATTCCAGTATCTTTTATTTATATATTCATAGTTATACCACGAACACCTGTCTTCCAGGTCAATAACCTAGCTGCCTGTGGAACCTCTCTCTCTTGCCGAAGTTCCCAAACAACTGGTGTGTATTTTCGGGATATTTCCAATAACCACATCCATCGTGATCCTCCGCCTTTTGCCTTCCGTTTACACTCCGTGTACTCCATATTTCCGTAGTTTTCATAAATTTCACGTGCTTTTGTTGCACTTCGAAGGAGAAAATTCGTCGTATTTCGTCTCGGCTTTCTTCTCGTTGCACCTTGATAATTAACGCTTCGGCCTTAATTTACGGCAATAAAAATCAACCGAATGATTCACGTTTTGAAATCACGCCGTTACTACCTTATTTGTCTCGTAGGATTTCGATAATCGAATGATGGAAAAAATTCATTCTCACGTCGTTAATTCGTTATTCGGCGAAGCGATATTTTCGCCTATTTTATATGCGACCATAAACCATAAACGAGCTTGTAAACATTGAAAGAAATAAAAACCTTGGGCGAATGCATATCATCAAATTGTTATACGAACCAATAGTGGAACAAATTTCATAAGATGAGCTTACTTTACCTCAATTTTATTCCACGTCTAGTGGAAAATTTTTCAAACGATGGATAATTCGATTCGTTTCTACACCTAGTGTCGTCCTTCACGTAGATACGATAATTTGGAATTTTTACGACTTGAAATTTCATAATGGTGAAAATTTTCTCATGTGGTAATTATTTTCAAACTCGATTTCAGAAAAAAAATCCGTCTAGGAATTTCACCAATTTTATCCCTGACCTATTGTAATGACCAACACGTGTACATATTACGCTTGAAAAAAAATTAAAACACGATATTCATGTCGACGTTTTAGCCAATTCTTAATTGAAAATCATCTTCGGGAATATTTTCGAATTGAAAAATTAACGTACAAGGTTATCGACGGCCTTCGTAACCGAAAAATTGGAAATTATTGCCGCGGAAGGAATAGAAATAATCTAGATCGATTGGATGTGTATAGTACAAGGTTGTCTTTCGTGACTAATGAAGCCAACAGCAGATTTTCTATGGAGAATCTTGCTTGGAATTTTTCCAAGTGTCACGGTCCATGTTTAAGATGGTTTTCGTCGAAATATACGCCGTTGCATAATACGATCTGATTTTTCAATGAGTCACCTTATATACTTTTTTCTGCATTTCCGTTTTCTTCGGATTAGATTTTTTTTTTTCGTTCGATTTTCAACTCTTTTCATTGGTTGTTTTCGTAGTTTTTTGTCTCGCTGGCCTATTACGATGGTGCGTTGAGGAGGGCGGAATGTAAAAGCTTTGGACAATTGGAAGTTCTTTTTTTGATCATTGATGTGACCGGATTTCCATCTTCTTTGTTACAGAGATAGCTATATATTTGCTTTGTCCATTTTGATTCGTTCATCGGTAGAACATTTTAAGGTAGGGAGGGAGTGGGCGGGGGGGTTAAGAAAGCTCGGTAATTATAGAAAAGGCTGCCAGATGCGTTTAAAATTTAGTCGAAGCCCAGTCATCAACAGTTCATCCAATAATAAGAGGTTTTCTTTGTTGTAACCAGCCGTCCATCATGAGGTTTTCCTGAAAATCTTGAAAAGTTGAAAAGATATGAAAAAAATGTTGCAACAAAATTTGTACCTTATACAATTTTGAGCTGTTTTTGTTTCAAAAATTTTTCTCTCAAGTGGACTCCTGATTGAAAAAAGGCAACTCAACATGTATATCTTCGATATCAGGGAAATATAAGTACAGAAATCGAGAATTTTTTAGGAATTTTTACACCTATGAGTCGACTCGATGAGGAAATCCTTCGAACAAAAATCGAATGAGGAACATTTTTTGTTCTAACAATTTTTCCGCAAAAGTGATCGTTGCTCCTCAAAATCGTTTTACTATATTTCTCGAGTAAACATGTTTAAAACGAGAGTACGCAAAAATTGAGTAATTTTTGAGGGATTTTGGTTAATCTGTCCATTGAGGTAGATTTTGCGAGAAAATTATTTAAACAAAAATTATTGGGAATTGAATAAAATGCAATTTTTGTTTAAAGAATTTTTTCGTCACATTTATTATTCCTGTTTTAATAAATTCACATGGGATAATTTGATAAAAATTTTATAAAAAAATTATTGAAATAAAATTGGTTGAAAATTGGAAGAGGAATATTTTTTGTCTAAAATTTTTTATCGTATCTCGTCATATTTTCTAAATTTTCAGGAAATTGCTCTGCCATTGAATTCGACATTTAGAAATATTGTAAAAAAATCGTTCTTCCGAGATTTCCAAGTATCCATGTTTTTATTTTAAATTTTGGCCAATTCACCTAAACCACGTCTTCGGTAGGGTTTCCCTTTCATTACGAATAAACCAAGCACCCTCGATAGAATTTACCAGGACTCCGGTGCTGTGTATTTCACACGTGTAGGATTTTCGAATCTCTTGGCAACTGGATGATGGAACATCGCTTACTGGAAAACCGCCTCTATCGAGCGATAATTTGACTCCCCCTACCCTCACGTGATCTCCGTAACGAGCTTGTTATACAGCTACCATTAAATTCTTCTTAAGACGACGAAACCAAGTACGGGTTCACGATTTGCTGCCTGTGTTCAACATGCGATCTTCAAATTACTCCCGCACCTACATCTGCACGAAGGTTCGTGCTGGAACGACGGTGGGCCAAATTGAGAAAAAATTTCCACTAATGAAGGCGAGCCCATCGACAATGACGTCGTGGCATCTTTTGAACGTGGGTGTGATCCGAAACGGTGTATGAACTCGCGACCTCGAGGCTTCCCGCGTGGACGTTGTTTGCCATGTACGAGGGAAACTCCAAATCATTCAATATTTACAATTTTCAATTAATGAAGTAAACAACACGAAATCACGTATGGTACTTCGCCGGTAAATCAACTACACCACGTACGTCCGTTTCATTAGCTTCGGCATTCCTCAAGGGTGTAAAAGTGCGCAAAACCGCACCGACGCTCGGAGCTTCTGGTACTTTGGATTCTCCTAAAATGATTAACGATTGGAAAGTACCGGATGAAAAGTGCGTTATAGTTTCCACGATTCCGCGGGCGAGGTTTTGTTCATCGGATTCGAGACTTTCGGAAGATGCGGTTTGTGGAAATCGTGTCACCATCGTTAATGAACGCCGTACTCGCGGTTCGTCTCATTATATTTCGCCGCCATCACAATCCGAACGACGGGCTCAGGGCCCACGACGGTGCTCGAGGGTAGACCGCTTGTAGGCGTCGTTCAACTTACGTCTTTGCGCCATTAATATCGTAGGTCATTCAACTGGGTCATTTTGCATCCGCTAACTAGGGCGTCGTGTATGTACGTTGGCCCACATATAATATGCGCCTCGTATAACCGTTTTTACCGCTCCCCTCTTCCGTCTCGCCTCCCCACCTCCGCGTCGTCCTATTCTATGTATAGATATGTTTACAGCGGCTTATAAACGCGTTTGTGTTATCGAATACGCACACGCTTCGACTTTTTCGACAGACTTTCATTTGTAGCGCCAAGTTCACGTCGTCGTGCCCGCGTATCTGTGGACAAGTTGAAGGTTGAAAATTCCAAGTTCACAGCGACAAACGCGTCTCGACGAATGCGCGCGCATATCGGCGCACGCGTCTATCGCGAACCGATTCCACAACGTGGCCGATATTAATCGACGAATTACCACGAATCCGCCAGCGAAATAATTGTCTCCGAGTTGTGGTCGGATTAAACCAGATTTTTCATCGTGTACTTTTCCAAAGTAGATGCCCTATAAGGGAAAATGGTACTTTGCTGGGCAACAAGGTCGTCTACGACATTACATTCGTATTTACCTAATCGCACAAATTAAAAAGTTCCTGTCACCGACGTCACATCAGGTTGCCAAATTCCAAATACCAAACTTCGTCAATTCGCCCAAGCTACATGTGTTTGTATTGCTCAATAAAGCTTCAATAAGCATAGAACGACTTATAACTGCTGGAAAGTGCCAACGTGTTTTTTTTCACTCGACCGCCGAAGTTTACAAATAAATCGCACGATAATGATTTGTAAATTGTGTACGTTGACGTGCCAAGACAACCACGAGTACTCGATTAATTCTCGATATCGCGAAACCCGATATTCGTATATTTATCAAATGTGGCAGACTTTTCGCATCGAGGCTACTTTAATTTGTATTTGGACGCGGCGACGGATCAATGTCACGTGAATCTAAGTTCAAGGTTTCAAGGTCACGTGTCTCGTATCATTCCACCTTTGCAAATCAATTCGCCGATCGGTTGGTAGTTGGTACTATTCTTTCCTTCGTACCAGCAACGCTGTGTAAACATGTACGCCTCAGATGCGAAGGCGGAGGAACCAGGCCATGATTAGTGGTAGATTTTCGTCTATTGTTTAATTTCATCTCGAACTGGTATGCCGAGTGTAGCCATGAACTTGGCTGAAAGGCGGGTCGTTGAATGATCGAGTAGATGTATTTCAACGTGTATC
The DNA here is from genome assembly GCA_003261595.1 of Maconellicoccus hirsutus. Classification (NCBI taxonomy): domain Eukaryota; kingdom Metazoa; phylum Arthropoda; class Insecta; order Hemiptera; family Pseudococcidae; genus Maconellicoccus; species Maconellicoccus hirsutus. Next base: position 142,285 of record QBDW01005176.1, on the reverse strand, counting down.
ATGTGGAAAAGCTCGATGACTTGGTGGAAATTTCTGGAAGTTATTTTATCACAAAAATCAATGCCACGTTTCAATTAAAAGTTCGTGTTTTTTTCAAAAAAATGAAAAATTGAAAATCTGGCCTTTGATCTTCACATATCGACCAATCAAATTTTTCAAAATAAAAAAAAAACGAAAACAAAATGGGAACAATTTAAACATTGGAAATGAATTTAGTTTTCAATATGTTCTAACCAAAAATAAAAAATTAAAATAGCAAAAATCGAAATAAATCAAATTACAATATTATTCAATTTTGAGAAAAACCACCCTTATTTGTTAAAGATATTAGTAGTGGGGGAGGTATAATTGTCTAAACTCAACCTATGCTTATTAAATTGAAAATGCTAAAATCGGAAAAGAACGAAGAATCGTTTTTTCGAGTGATATTTTGAAAGAATCATTCATCGAATCTTTTCCTTTTTCGTATTTTTTTTTCAATAAATTAATTATGCTGGAAATTTCCACACAACTGATTACATTTGTTGTAATCTTGACGATTTTTAAAAAAAATTTTCCCCCCTCCCCTCGTTTTGTTTCAAGTCGAAACATCATAAGTGGACATAACCACGCTGATCAAGTATCCATAACGAAACGGTTTATAGCTGAATTACATCGTATAAAATAAATTATGCAAATATATTTTAATTTAATTCAAAATTTTGCGATTTTTTGATTGATTGCATTTTTGTATTTTAATGAGAATAATAGTCGTTAAATTGAAGGTGGCCTTCCTTGTAAATGTGTTTTGTTCAAAAGTTTCGAAAAAAATACGAAAAATTTCAAAAAAGCAAGGAAAATTTAAAAAATTAAATTCCAAGAAATCCGAAAAAATTAATATTTTTAAAAACGTCTTTACGGTAACTTTGACTAAATTTTTAAATCCGAGGAAACAAACAAAATGCAAAACGTTGCAAAAATATAAAAAAAATTTTAATACAAGAAAAAAGTGAAAATAATTTCAAAAAAATAGAAAAAATGAAATAAACTCACCGATGAAGCAGGAAAACCAGGAAAATCAGTCCAAAGGAATTTTTAACCTAAAAAAATTGTTAATTTTTAAATGAGGGAATGCTACAATTTCTTATCGTAATTATGATTAAAAATACAATAATCCTGGAAAGTGAAAAAAATTCGAAATTTGCTCTATTCACGTTTGGACACATTTGGTTTATGTAAGGAGAGAGGGGTATGCAATTTTCCTTCGACTTGAATTTTTACATCAACTGCAAAAAATCAGTGATTCTGTTGGAATTTTTTTTTTAGAAATTTTTAATTTCCAATTAAATTGCGACTTTTACAAAAGCAATTTTCGCCTTCAATTTCCATTTCCACCGAATTTTAGTTGAAATTTGGGTCTTGTCATGATAACTATTCATTTTTGTAATTAAAAAAAAAGCACTCCGTACACTTTAATCTCCCCCTCCCCTTCTCTACCATAAAAAAAAGCGTTTTACAGTTCTCCATTGAGACTTAACCTCTTCCAAAATCATTCACCTGGAAAAATATGTTTCTACTTGGAGTTTACGAGGAATATGCCAAAATTCGAAATTTGGTGAGAGTTCAAATAAAAGAAATTTTGAGATGCTTTAAAAATTTTTTTTCATTTTTTGAAATAAATTTTCACCATTACGACGAAAATCCCAGTCAAGAATTCCAGACTCAGAAGGAAATTTCTCTCTTTTTAACAAAATTTTTTCCACTAATAAATCTGGGGTATTGAACGCGTTAAAAATGAATCACTATCGTACGACTCATTCCCGATGCAAATCCACGAACCATATGTACCTCGTGACGTCACCACTTACCACGTTGATTTTTATACCCGTTTCCTAATTCGGTATTAACCTCGTCATTACTCCATTACCTCGCAAAGGTGATCATTTATCGTATCCGAAATTCGTATCTCGTTTTAAATTAAAACATCGAAAATTACACGCGTTAGGAACCACACACACGCTCATAATCATTTAGGGCGCCTCAGGCGAAAGGATACATTCTACCGGTTCGCAGGCGATAATTAAGTTGACGATGTTGAGGCTCCGATCACCTTGAAATAATCGGATAACGTTTACTACGTAGTTCGTTTGTGTGGCAGGAGAAAGGGAATATTTTCGAAATGAATTTTTCATTTTGCGCGAAGAAATTCGGAAATTTACAAAAATCGGATTCCGATCGAGATACTTTCTCGAGAGTGGAAAGTTGATGTATCGGAATTTGTAAACAATTCGATGACGGAGGTTTTGCGATAATTCGCTATTTTTTGTGTTTTTACCTCGAGTGGTATCTAAAAACCGCGTGTATTAATCATATACCGGGTATTTTCTAATTATCGAGTTAGAGAAGGGAGCTGCGTGACATTCCACGAGATATCAGCGGCATCTTGTGACGCTTCGAGTTACGTTTCAATTATTGACAATTTGTATGGCTCTTGACTTGATGGTTATACGAGGTGGAGCACAAAAAGCCAACTCCGCCAATAGTAAATGTTTACATCAAAGCTTAGGACTTGGGTCATGAGCTAAATAAACCATTCACCAGCTGCCTAAACCAAATAAAACTCTAACGTGAATTTTGACGGTACCTGCCTTACTGACCTTCTCTGGTCTAACCGAAGGCGATGTTGAAAAGGCCCAGAATATGAGGCCGGTGCATAGTCAACACGTATACGCCGTTTCCAAGGGCATCGACGTGGAGGTTCGACTCGCGTTTCAGAGTTTAGTGCTCTCGTTTACGCCAGGCCGATGATCCGTATAATGAAAGCTTCTTTAAAATATCGATTACCTTGAAATATTAATTAACCACAGTTTTCTGTAATATGCATTGTTTTAATCGACCATAATGCACTGGTTGCGCTTAGCGAAATCAGCGTCGGTCGGCGAGTTCTCCGAGTGTTACCAATTTGATGAATTTTTTTCCTAGAACGAGAGTTGCCGTATCGCTTCCGTGTGGCGATTTTCAACGACAAATATGTCGTATATCGTGTGGCAAATCATGCGTAACGTCTATGGCAGATTTCGGAATGCCGGAGGAAGAGGGCTATAATTATGGTCACGTATGACGAACTGTTGTCAGAAACCGTATTGATTTGCCGAGAAGTAATCATTAAATATGCATAGGTAATGCGGTGATTACGATGGCGTGTGTAACGACCGAATTGTTTTCGCTTTTGTATGCCTCGGACGCTGGTATCGATCAAGATCTCGAGCTTGAAGTTTATATCGTTTAATCCAGGCACATCGTATGCGCAGAACATTGCGCAGTTCCGAAAGTTCGTTACGCAGATGCCCTAAAGTCTCTTCAAACTCCGTAAAAAATCTTGTATTGGAGAAAGTTTTATAACTTTCGCAGTAACATGACGAAATTTGAAAAGATATAAGAAAATCGTCGATACAAAAAATGTTCCTTTTTAAATTTTCGGCAACTTTTATTTGAAATATTTTTCGCTCAAGTCACTCCAAGTTTCGCAGAAACGCCCCAAAGGAGACATGATAAAATTACGGCAAAATTTTGAGACATACGAAGAAATTATTCTGACAAAAAATGTTCCTAGTTTATTTCGCAATAACTTTCGTTTCAAAAATTTTTTTCGCGAGTCGCTCCCCGTCTCATAAAACGCCTCATAATTTTTTCTCCGGGAAAAAAGTGTAAAAAACGAAAATTCATTCGAGCCTCAATGAAAGAGGGAGAAGAAATAAATTTCTGAAAAACAGAAAAAAACGAAAAATTCTTACATTGCGCTTGAATTTTATCTTGTTATTAAAAATAAACATTTTGCGCCCGATATTCAATGCAGTCCCGCGTATGATAGCGGCAGTTTCGTGTATTTACGGGCTTCTTTCAATTTTTCGTGGATTTTCGCCGTCTTCTTTCTTTTCACTCCCCCCTCCCCCCCAAAAAACCGTTTTGAGTGATTTTTTTGATAACGAAAAATCATTTAAGCCACAATTAAGGGGGAAGGGGATACTTTTCTTAAAAACAGAAAAAAACGAAAAATTTTCGTGTTATATTTTCATGTTGTTATTGAAAATAAATGTAATGCGCCCGATATTCAATACAGTCCCGCGAGTAATAGCGGCTGTTTTGTATATTTACGGGGTAAATTTTTTGTATATTTTTGAAAATTATCCTTTTTGTCTTTGAGGGGCGAGGGGAGAGAGTAGGGGATAGGAGAGCTAATATTACATTTTTAATGATTACCCTATATTTTGATACCACACGTAATTTATGTGGAAAATTGGAACGATTTCATATTAGGATTGGATTTTTGGTCTTTTAGGCAGAGTTTGTATTGATTTGATCACTCGACTGAAAAAAATACTCGGAGAGCCTCCATGGAGAGTTCTGAATCCCCCCCATCTTCACGCCGTTTCGACGGAATACTTTTTTTTGGAGGAGAGAGTCTCGGAAGAAAAATTAAAAAAATGAAGATGAAGGTGCGTACAAAATGGCGGCTTTTTTGATTCACGGATGAGCGACGTTTCATCGAGCCCATGAAAAATCAAAGAGTACGCTTGATCGTCCCACTCGCAGATTCTACCAAGCCCCATCTAATCAACCTTTTCTATGTTCATAACATTAAAAAAATCTCATTCTCGTATTATTTAAGCTAATGACCGTGATGAAAAAAACATGTGGATAATCAGGTTTAGAGCACAGCCAGAGAGGAGTTCGCGGAAATTCGAATTTGCTCGTACGTGTTTTTCTCGTCGTCGAGTTTCCCCGCCCCTCTTTTCTCGTACCATGATCGAATTTGAAATGGAATCCGCCATGTATCGACTCGCGGTACCGAGCAGGTATATGCGAAATTGACTAATGGTACGAGAATCGCGACGTGGTGTTTATGTTTGGTATGATGCCAGGTACCAGGCACGAGATGGTTGGAATTTACGTCGTAGTTGTTTACTATGCTGTAACCAGCTTCCCGAAGATGCCAAGTTGAGTACATCTCGCGCAGTTTTCCGTCCGTTGCGTCTCGCTAGGTGTTTTCGCTTTTCGTCCGGGGTAAAATTCGACGTGAGAGTAGAAGGGGGAGGATGAAATATTGCTTTTTGGGAAATTCCTGATTTTTTATCACGTTGAGAGATGTAAATACGAATGCTTGATTTTTTATACGTTGATTTATTGACGACGTGGAGAAAAGGGGATCCTTTTATCGGCTACAAAGTCACATAGCGATGCCTGACACTCGAAAAATTATTTTTTTTTTAAATTATTGAGGCAGTGGAAATACCTAAGAAGGTACATACTTCTTGGAAATCGAATTAATACCGTAATCAGGGGTGACTTTGAACGCGTGGGTTAAAAGAAAAGTGCTCCTTAAGCTCCTGTTCCAAAGTAACTCCCAGGTTATCACAAGAAATACCAAAATACTCGAAACTTTCTAACATCCTAGTTCTATTGATAAACATGCGTACTTATCAGAACCGAGTGAAAGGTATGAAATAACGAAGAATACCTCGACGCAACGTTACCATCACCAAAGACCATAATTCCCACAAGTCGGGAGAAATTGATCATCGGCGTGACGGGGTTAATCCCCAGAAATACCATCTTCTTTGACGGTCAGCATAAAGTTCAAATGTTACTAGTGCAGAGGCCATTTTCACTACCATCGATGGTCATTAACATCTACGATACGTATTGTGCTTTCTTTCACGAACACACACGCAAAACCGTTTGAAGAATTTTAATACTTCGATGTAGGTCAATAAAACGAAGAACGAGCTACTTTTCTGTTTTACGATATTCAAAGTTGCACATTGTAGGAGGAAATCCATCATCTAGGAATTTTCTTCACGAAGATCTCTTGAACTCGATTACATAACGCGTACGTACCTGTAATCGAACCAATAAGCTACTGGTTTTACGTAACCAAATGTATAGACAATCGTTAAAAATTCCATAAATAACGGAAATTCGTCTATGCAATTCGTTCAATATGGCATTTCATTAATCGATCCGCCAATAGTATCAGTGAAAGCAAAGAAAGTAATATGGCTATTTATAAATGAAAACTAGCGGTAATGTTAGCTCGTACGTTACTTTTTAAATGAACCATATATCGTCCAATTATCGATTTTTATTAATATAACGTTTCGCTATTCGATTATCAAATGGATAATTTGCACGTGAAGTCTTTCACGCTCGTAAAATTCTAGCTCTAGTTGAAAGTTGGAAAGCTGATTATTGGGAGATTCGTTGACCGAGCTATGGACCTAGTCTTTTTTCCTTTTACTGAAAACCCCGCAAATTTATTTCATCTTACAAGGAACAACGAATTACATCGTCGATTTTAGACATTTTTCTAAATAATAACTTCTAGACAACTGATTAATCTTTTAGACACCAAGTTAAAGTGTCAAGTTATTGACAACAAATCACATCAATTTTTAGAAGTCAAAATGAATGATGATTTCTAGACAACGAGTTGAAATGAACATTTCTAGATGCCACTCTCAAATGTCAATTTTTAACAACGAATTACGCGTATATCATCAATTTTTAGACATCAAGCTGAATAATAATTTCTAGACAACTGATAAATTTTTTAGACACCAAAATTGAATGATAATTTCTAGACAGCGAGTAAAAATTATCATTTTTAAACACCAAATGGAAATATTGATTGTTTGACAACGAATCGTATAAATTTTTGGACACCAAGTTGAATAATAATTTTTAGACAACTGATGATTTTTTTAGACACCGAGTTGAATAATAATTTTTAGACACCGATGAATTTATTTAGACACTGAGTTGAAGTGTCAAGTTTTTGAAAAGGAATCACATCATCAATTTTTAGACACCAAGTAGGATATAGATTTCTAGACAACGAGGAAAAACGAACGTTTTTAGACATCAACTTGAAATTTTAATTATTTGACAACGAATCATATCATTATTTTTAGACATCAAGTTGAATAATAATTTCTAGACAATGAGACAACGGGCAACTCTTTTAGTAGACACCAAGTTGAAGAGTCAATTTTTTGACAATAAATTATATCATCGATTTACAGACACTTATTTGAATTGTAATTTCTTTACAACAGGTAAAGATGACCATTAATTTCGGATTTTGATAAAATTTGGATTTTTGGAAGCAGAACATTGATCCCCCCTCCAACTTTTGAAAACTCAACACTTCTATGCATTCTACCGAATTTTAGGTTTTCTGTTCATTCTTTTTTGAAAATTCCTCGATTTATTTCATCTCCCCTCCTCCCGTTATAAGGCTAGAATGATTTTTTCTTGTTTTCCACACTCTTTCATTCAAAGAAAAATGCACTCTTCTGTGTAGTCTCTCACCATTATAAGGTCTCTTTTTTTTCATTATTGAAAACTTTATGATTTATCCCCTCTCCTTGTACATGAGAAAAAATGGAATCTTCATGGAAGAGGGTCAGCTCCCAGTGAGGAGAAGTTGCATTTCGGATGGATATGGATTTCTTGCGATGAGATCTCGTCAATCAATATAATTTCACTAATGTTTAACAAACCACCAATCAACGAAGGATTCAACAGGCATCTCTCGTCATCAACACAACTCGCTATACGACATCGTATCGATCGACAACGCCGCAGAAAGTACGTTGGCGCACGAAGAAAGACCAAAGAGAGAAAGAAAAGGAAAAAACATCACATCAGAAAGCGTACATATGCATACGCATTGTTTCACGTAACCGGTAAGGTAGCTTCTTGCGCATATATACGCGCTCGGACGCCAAAGAAAATATGATACAGCATGACTGAAACTAATTCAAGGTCACAGCCACACCTTACATATCAATTTTTTTTCCATTACCGTGTACCGAAAATACATACTGAATCGGTTCACTTTTTGTGATTTTTTATTTATTTAGTTAACCATGCGTAACATCGTTTTGTTTTTCCTCGGCCGTATCTCGACCCCGCTACACCCTTTGGAACGTGTAACAGAGCGAAAAAGGAAGTCGTTATTTTGCAACCTAGACCGTGATCGTGATTTGAATAATTGCCGTGATTGATGGAATACAATAAGAATCGACTTTTTTACACGATGCGATTATAAACGTCTTAAATGCGATGTCCATCTGCAGATCACCTTCGCGGTGGTTCGAGGATTCGCCGATGCGTCTTCGATAACATAGACTAATTGATTATTGATGCTGGGTATGGCGTACGTGGAGTTTACTGAAAATCGAGTTGATTGGGTTACGTCTACGGAGACGCAGAAAGAGGTTAATTTTATGCTAAAGCACGATTGTGTTACTAGAAACGAACAGGTAAAGAAGAAAGGTACCGATAAGGTAGAGCCGGAGTAATTTGCTTTTTTCTTTCTCCTTTCTAAGAATTCTTTTGAATTGAAAGAGAGAAAAAAAAAAGGTAAAGAAAAGGCGATATTCGTGGTTATCAGACTCGTTATTTTAGACCACTCACAGGATGACGAAAGAAGCCAAAGAAGGGTGAAATTTTCCTCGTAATATCTCTTTACCTATTTACGAGCGTTCTCGAAAACTTGTTCAATATTACTCAGAGTCAACTATAAACGATACCAAGACCAACTCGAGGGCTTAATTTGGTCGAAATTTTTTTCATATTTTTCAATGAAAACGCTTAAGCGGAAGGTTACTCGAGGACATGAGGAGAGATAATCGACGTAATAATTAAATTTCTCCACGTTTACAATTTTTTTCCCGCTGAGTACAAGTATTACAAATACATGATGTAACATATTGTCTAGTTCGACGTGTAGGCGCCTGCTTCACGTAAGCGTCGTGTATTTTGCTGGCAACGTGAAATTAAAAGCCGGTATGTTGATGGTACAACGTAGTATTTTATCTTCAAGCAGATATTTACGATGAATCGCGACGTAACGAGGATTTTATCGCAGAATAAAGCGACATGATCGAGGAGGGGGTGTTTCTTGCCCGATCGTGGATTGTCTAATCTGTTTTATTGGCCTTTTCCGACGTATTATTTTCATCCGATTTTGCGTTAATTGGGTATTCGCGGTGTTTACTGTTGTCAATTTGATGAATTAGGATTTTCAATTTTGGTTTTATTCTGTTTGTGGAATTTCGCAGTTTTCGATTTTCGGCCAAAATGACTTTATTGTTGGATTTGCAGCGGAAATTATTTTCATTTAATTAATCGTGATCACGTTTTTGATATCTTTGTTAAATTTAGATTTTTTTTGGGGGGGGGGGATCCTTCAAATTTTTTTGATAAATTTACAATTACGTAATTTTTTTTAAATTTATTAATCATAAAATAAAAAAAAAGAGGTCACAAAATCCACAAAATAAACAAAGTGAATCAAGTATTTTGGCGACAGAAGGGGGAAGGGGATTTTGAATTTCTTTGATGATGATAATGAATTTTATAAAACGGTTATTTTGATTTTTATATCGAACAATGAGATATTTTCATGAATTTTTTTGAATAAATCCTCGTTATTTCTATTTGAAATAAATAACTGAAAAATTTTCGATTTTTACTCCAAATTTTAATAAATTAAATATTTTTGCATATTTTCAAGAATTTTTTATTTAAATTAAATATTAACGCCAAATTGTTTGACATTGATTTCCATATTTTGTTTTTACGAGTTCTAAATTGTTTTGAAGAGAAGGATTATGACGTCACAACTTGGCAACAACGTTTTCGGGGTAATGAGGCAGAGTGGAAGAAGTAATTTGATTATTGATGTCATGTGGACAATAAAATGAAATTCTTTTAAAAAAGAAAAGCACTCGAAAAATCCAAGTGAAAAATTTCACTTCACAACAATTTAAACTAAAATAATGACGTCATACGCCCAATTATATTGCGAATTGACGACGTCATGAGTGTTTAAACGATTTCTAGGGGCTTGAAAAAGACATCAGTACTTTGAATAAATTATTTAACGAATAATTTTGATAGGGCTTTCATGTTATTGATTTTCGAAATAAATTTCGCTTTTTTTTGGTCATTTTTTCATTATTTTTTCCATTTTTTGACAATTTTTTCTTACTTTTTACCATTTTATACGACTTTTGAACCATTTTTGAGCAATCTTTTTTCAAATTATTCAATTGTTTTTTAAAAATAATTTTACATTTTCTAAAAAATCACAACTTTTTAAAGACGTATACATTAGGGACAAGTAAAACAAACAATCCCCCCTCTCCCCAGCTTCTCGAAACACCTACAAAATAGAAACGAATCCTCCATCCATCGGGCTTCCTTACCTGGCTAGTTCAACCCGACCAATTCTTAGTAAGACGATTTCTACGAAAAACACGACCACGTGTACACAGGACCCACTATCCGAATGACACCGTCTACAATCATCACACAGATCACACGACCATTCGGCCGCGCCACAATTAAGCTCGCTTAAAGTGTGAAATTTTTTCTCTATTAAAAACTTCACGCCGCGTTATAATACTGAAGAGAAAAAAAGACAGAAAAAAGACGCCGAACGAGCGCATAAAAATGGCACGAGTCAAGATGGAAAATCACGATCGCGAGTATATTAATCAACGAGAAACAAGGACGTTTCGTGTACCATACAATAGTCCAGTTTCATACGCCATGGAAATCTAGTCCACGGCTGAACTGATTATACCAAATATAAAACAATTTTCTTTTTTTTTAATTCAATAAACACCAATATAGCGACCCGACGAAGGTGAATTGTACGATTGCCGTTAAGGTATATCAATGCTGCCATATTTGCATAAAGGAGTGATTTTTTTCCATCAGTGATTGAGTATACATGGATAGATGGTTTAGATACACCTTCAATAATCATCTACTTATTATCATGTTTAGTGGAAATTTCTCTCGAGGATTTTCACAAAAAGCAATATTTATCTGATATTTATGGTAATCATTTTTCAAGGAAAATTTATCGCGTATTGTTATTGAAATAAATTTGATCGACTTGGATGTATTTCAGTTTTTTTGTTGGTAGATTTACATTCAATGGTATATTGATTACTAAGCCGAGAGTAGGAGGTGTTATTTAACGAGCCAAGTTTGTGGAATTCGTCGTGTTTTTATTGTGATAATGAGTTTTATGGCTTCTTCGTGACAAGATATTTGGGATAATTACGTGGATTTTTTTTCAAAGGGAAAACTGCAAATTTGTACAACAGATTTAAACCATTGGGTTCCAAAAAGTTTATCAAAGAATTTCGAAATTTTTCCAATTTGAAAAAAAATTCACAACGAATCGAAAATCGTGCTTGAAAAACAATAGAAAATCATTTCAGAATGACTCAAAATTGACCAAAATTTGTTTAAAGCCGCTTACGAGTAAAACTACGCACAGTTGCCAAAATATTAAAATTGTTTAAAGTTCAATATTTACTCAAAATTGAATAGAAATTTTCAAAATATCGCTAACATAGTTCAAAGTTGATCAAAATTTGTTTAAAATCCTTTAAAACTTCATAAAATTGTCAAAATGTGGTTAAAAATGTTTAATGTTGTTCAATATTTGCACGAAATTGTCTAAAAGTTGTTAAAATGTTGCTAAAATTGTTTGAAATTGATCAAAATTTGTTTAAAATTGCTTAAAATTACACAAAATGGTCAAAACATTGGTAAAATTAATTAATATTTGTTTAAAGTTGTACAAAAGTTGCACAAAACGATTAAACTAATGAAAAATTTACCTAAAATTGCACAAAACCCAACAAAATGGTGTAAAAACTCTTTAAAATTGATCAAAATTTGTTTAAAATTGCTTAAAATTTTATAAAAGTATTGCAAAACGATTGAATTAATGAAGAATTTGCTTGGAATTGCACAAAAACTATCAAAATGATGTTAAAATGACATAAAATTGATCAAAATTTGTTTAAAATTGGGTAAATTTAGGCAAAATTGTTAAAAGTGTTCAATATTTGAATAAAATTAACAACATCTTAACAACTTAGCGTAATTTTAAGCAATTTTAAATAAATTTTAATCGGTTTTAAGTTATTTTAACATCATTTTGATCGTTTTTTAACAATTTTAACAGCATTTTGATAGTTTTTGTGCAATTTTAAGCAGATATTGAACAATTTTGAACAATATTTTGACAATTTTGAGTAACTTTAAGCAATTTTAAACACATTTTGATCGATTTTAAACAATTTTAACATCATTTTGATGGTTTTTGTGCAATTTTAAGCAGATATTGAACAATTTTGAACAATATTTTGACAATTTTGAGTAACTTTAAGCAATTTTAAACACATTTTAATCGATTTTAAACAATTGTAACATCATTTTGATGGTTTTTGTGCAATTTTAAGCAAATATTGAACCATTTTGAACAACAATTTGACAATTTTGCATAACTTAAATAATTTTAAGGACAGTTTTTATGAAATTTTGAGCTAATATTAATGATTTTAACAACATTTTAACAATTTTGGTGCAACTTTTTGTAAATGTTGAATAAACATTTGGACAATTTTGTGTAATCTTAAGCAATTTTGAGCACATATTGAACAACGTAAAACAACTTGAATCATATTTTGACAATTTTGCGCAACTTTAAACAAATATTGATCGATTTTAAACTATTTTAAGAATTTTTCGATTGTTTTTATTCAAGTTCGAGGAAATGTTGATCAATTTTAACTACATTTTGACAATTTTATGGAATTTTGAGAAATTCTAAACAAATTTTGATCATGTTTATACTATTTTATCGAAGTTTTGACAATTTTTTGCAACTTAAAAAAAATATTAAACAACTTTAAAGAATTTTGCAGAATTTTAACAACATATTGTGTAATTCTAAGTAATTTTGATCAATTTGAACGAAATTTTAATACCTTTAAAAAACCTTCAAGCGAATTTTTCTTCAAATTTTAGCAATCTATGCAAAGTTTATTCAATTTTAAGTAAATATATTGTTATTTAAATGATTTTCCAAGGATGGAAGATGAGTTGGGTGAAGTTTTGGAAAATAATGATAGATCGTTACCTATGATCAAGGGTTGGTTGGGAGTGAGCAATAAAATGCCTTCGAGGGCAGTAAAAAGTGGCCGGGTTCGGGGCAGCAAAAACCCAGTACACGACTCAGCTGAAAACGCATTTCTTTCCAAAACTACCTTTCCTCTCCCTTCCGCTTAACTTTTCATCATAAAATATTACATCGAGTCTCTCGCCCAAAACCACAACTACGGCGAAAACTCTACACAAATTTCGTAACAGTAGCAATTTTGAAATTTCTTAGGGGAATTTATTCAAACGAAATTCTCACGAAACCCACAACCGTGGTTACAGTTGCTAAAATTTCACACGATTAAAATTTCATCGTACTGTATTTGTGAAACTACCACTTCGCCTCTTCCTTGATCACGCACTGCAAACCCACACTTATTCGGGTAACTACAAATTAGAGGAGTTTTTTCTTCTTTACGACTCCGAGAGTATGGAAAAAAATTTTAACTCGAAACTAGGAAATTTTTTGCAACTGGTAAAAATTAGTATTTACGTCGCGATATTATTAACGGTTTGTGTGATTACGCGACGGTTGTGACGCGATGGTGTAATTGAAAAATAAAAAATACGCGAATAAGGAACTATACTTAAGGAGGTAAAAATAGGGGAATTGTGGTGGATACGAATAATAAATAGTACTCGTATAAAAAACGACGAAAAATACACGTTCGAATTAATCGTATATACGACGAGGAAATAATGCCGGATAAAACGTGAACAGAATTTTCACGGGGGACGGTGGGGGGAATTTTCCTACGATTTACGTCGACGTATGTATGTAGAAACGTATACGAAAAAGGAGACTTGTGCGATGGCGTTGTAATTGGTGGAATTTATATTCGAGTAACGTAGTACTTCGTGGTAAGTGACGTTGTAGAAGTTTGGCAATGTCTACGGAAACCGAAAGCAACCAGTTTAGTCGGAACTGTATGGTTTTGCTACGAGCTTAGCGTCTTCGAAGCGATCGTTTCTGTTTAGAGGTGGGTTTTAGGTGAATGAACCTCTACGTAGCGCAATCTCAATATGTACATATGCGCTATAGAGGCGTACATGTGAAGAGAGAGGAGACATACACGCATATTCTCTTATCCGAGAGTACACACATTTATACAGGTCACGATGTGTATATCGAGCGCGCCCTTTTTAACACTATCTTCAACAATACGTTTATACCAATTACCAACATACGCGGTCTTCGGTGTATTAAGGTATTATCCGATGTTGCAATGTTCTTCGTACCTGGTACCTTTGTTGGAACCCGACTTCATACCCTGAGGGGTTTTTTTCGCTGAGATCTACAGACGCAAGGGGCAACGCTTTCGAGGAAATCCTCCTTCTTTCATCGTAGCCGTTGATGCGCCTTAACCGTGACTTCGGATCGCCGACGAATCATCCGAAATTAAAATACGATTCGTTTCGCGACCATGCATCGATGTTGGTAACGGTAAACCTCAAAAGCACGTGTTTTCACCTAAGGATTTTCCTCATTTAACGGTTGTGTGTTTTTCACCTTCATGAGATTCATGAAAGGAAAGCGTAATGAGGCGATTGTGGGTGTTGCGCGGTGCTCGGACAAACGAATATGCAGATTCGTGACGTAGTCTTTCTAGACGTTGATTTATTATTTACTTTCTTCGGTGTACACCTCTGCTCTATGATTAAATCATACGCGACAGATGGAGTTCTCTGGATGGATCGATGATGGAGGCTGGATTGAGATGAATAACCAAGTAGACTTAGGTGATGAGAGTTTTCGTGTGGTGAATTTTTTTGCATAGTGTATTTCAATTGACTTGGAATTGTTCAGAATGCACGTAGTTCATCTCCAACTGTTGATGGTATTTTGTATTCGGTGGCTCATTTATATGCATTTGGTGTCTTCAAAATGCCGGTTCCTTTCATACGGTGTACAACATTCTGTATTAGAATTCCACTGAACTAAGAGTTGAATGAAAAAATTATTTCCTAACTACCAGAAATTATCTGAAAACGTCCAACATGGTTATCTACTTGGATAATATATTTTTAAAGATTTTTTCGATCATTGTACCCCCCCTCCCCCTCACAAAACTCATTTTGAAATTTTCAACCGACACCCTACCATCCTGAAAACATAATTTTTCTCAAGTATCGATCAAACATACACCAACTACCCAAAAATCCGAATTTTGGAGCTTTAGTGTATTCTAAAACCCCCAAAAACCAACTTTGAAGCGCCATTTTTCATGCAAGATCAAAAAATAATTTTTTTTTCGTTAAAACATTTTTAACGTGTTCGTGAGAATAAGAAAAAAAAACCATCATATACAAAATACCGAAAAAATCGCTAGTTTTCGGGTAAAAAAATATTGAAAAATCGTGAACATATATCCCCGTCAAGTTTATACCGACCACCGCGTACCAGCGGAATAGTCACACTTACGCGCCACAACCGGGTGAGTTCAAAAAAACGCCCGTTCGTAGCTGCACATCTCCCGCTGGTACGCGGCGGACGGTATCAACTCGACGGGCTCACGTTTGGTCGATTCGTCATAGTTGATGGATTAAGGCCCTTTTTTATTTTTCATCGTTAATTTTTGTTTTCGTTATTTTTATTTGATTTTTTTTTGTTTTCTTCATTTTTTATAATTTTTTCTACACTTTTTTCTTTTTTTAAAGCCATTTTTGAGTTATTTTTCTTTTGTCTGGGACCTCTTGAGTTTTTTTTGAAGCAAGCATACCGAAACCTTTTGAATTTGATGCTTTGAACGTGGGAAGGTGAAAGGGAGAGGGGGTTTGGTGTCGCTTTACCTCGGAAAATGCATTTTTTTGATAAAATTTCAACACAGAACAATTCGTAATTGAGGCATGACAGAAATAGAAGCGAATTGTGTGATAACTTCCTTCTCAGTTCGTTTTTTCATATGAAATTATATGGTTTAAGAAGGAATAAACTTCAAGATTTTGGGTTGGAATGTTACATAGCCTGATTTTTTCCTTTTTATTAGGAAGTTCTGAGCGCTCTTTGGAAAAATGGCATAGTTGATACTCCATTGAGTAATCATGTAATCTAAGGAAAAAAATCATGAAAGGAAAATTCACTTTAATGAAAATAAAAAAAATAGAAAATAAAATTGATTGTGAAAAAGGATTGAGCAATCTAGAAGGAATGAAAAAAGAAAAGAATAGTTGTTCAAAAAGAAATGATCTAGAGTAAAAAAAACGTAAGAGGAAAAATGAGCAAATAAGATTGAATAATTTTCCTGATTTAAAATTTTATTTAGCGTCACTTCACAACTTTCTCTCTATTTTACCTTCGCATTCGAATAAATTTACATCGTGTCAGCTTGTCGGAAATACAAAAGTAAAAAGTAGGGTGAAGATGGCTTACATACATTGTCAAATTAACCAGAAAGCCGAATTTTTGCGAAATGGACACTAAAATGTTTACAATTTATGGCCTTTTCATTTCTCATTTTAGCTACATTTCATTACATTTTTAACTACATACTGGCGTTTCCTTTCTTAGCGTCACTTTCAGATTTACGACTCATATCTAGGTGCTGGATCTTTGCAAAACTCCTAAATCTGGTCCACAATACAATGCTATTGTATCTGAATCACGGACGAGTTCAACTCTTCGGTTGCATTGAATAATCAATCTCTACGGCGAGATTACCTAACAGACTCATCGATAAGAGATACCTCACAGATGTGAGATTTGCTACAAGAAAGTAAAATTCTAAGCGGTACGTACCACGAATATTGGTGGCGTAAAAGCGCCATGTCATAGGTGACATGGCGAAGAGAGGAGTCGCGAACTCACGCCGCAGCTTATTCTTGCGGTTGAAGATGAGATTTACGCAATCATCGGTACGGATGCGATTTCAATCGTATAACGTAAGACGTACATGTACAAATTATGGTATTTTTTGGTGGCTAAGAGGAGGCAGACGTGTCGATCTTATAATCGTATAACTTGATCTGAATGTCTGAAAATTTCGAAGTATTTTCATCGTCATGTGAACAACGAGTAAAACGGTAAAATAGTAAAATTGTTCCCAAAGCTAGAAATATACAAACAATAGACCATCGTATCCATCGAATAAAATTCTACGTGTAATGGTTTACATCACCGTCCTTTTTACTCATGTGAGCTGCAAGCTAACGGCAAAAACGTGAATTTTTCTTGGTATAATTTCACGTGTATAGAGCTACAGACTCGAAGTATACGCCGGTAAACGTATAAAAACTCGCCATTTTGATAATTTCCTTTCATCTATCGATGACGATAAAGTCGTGAGTACGTCGTATGCAAAACGTCACACGATTAGATGGTATTAGACGATTGCGTAATTAGGTTCGTTGATCCGGCGTGTCGTAGTTGTATTGTAATTTAATAACTTTCTATGACACGTTCCCGGTCGTGTCGTCTTTGCGAATTTAAAACGTGTTTGTGATCGATGAACGAGATTGGAACGTCGATGAACGAAGACGGCTCGATCGGATAATTCGGCCTTCTGATGTGGCTTTCTCGCAACGAAAATACGTTTTTGTTCGGGAAATGGAAAAAAACGCGTGGTTTTCGATTATACTAGGTGTCTCTTAAGGGTTCGAATCATTATTTTTTTGAAAAAACCTAATTTAACAGAGCACAGGTAACAAAATCGTTTAAAAAGGTCAATCGAAAATATAAAAAGATAGTTAAACCCTCCTCCCTGCTCCTCTTTTTTAAGTGGTTTTGTTTTTTTTTTTTTTCAATTTAGCCTAACTTTACCTCTAAAAGTGGAAAATGAATTTTAAACTTGAGCATTTGAGCTACAAAAAAAAACAAAAATTTGGAGACGATAAAAAATATTGAAATTGAAACTTCATGAAAAAAGTCACAAAATTACAAAGAAAAGTTGAATTTATCGATTTTGCAGAAAATTTCAACTTCCTGTCTTTTTAAAAAAAATTGTAAAAGTATATAATATCGTTGATAATTGAAATGTCGCCGAAATTCCATAAGAATATGATAGGAAAATTGTAGAAATATTAAAAGAATACTGAGAGGACATTTGAATGGTCCACAGGAATGTCATAGAAACATCACAGGAAGGCCGTAGGAATATTTGGGAGATATTTGAAAGGTCACAGGAACGTCATAAAAATATTACAGAAAGGTCGTAGAAATATTTTAGGAATATTTAAAGAATGTTTGAAAAGTCACAGAAACGCTATTGTAAAATCACAAAAAAAGTCACAGGAATATCACAGAAACATCACAGGAAGGCCGTAGGAATATTTTAGGAATATTTGAAAGGTCACAGGAATGTCATAGAAATATCACAGAAAGGTCGTAGAAATATTTTAGGAACATTTAAGGAATGTTTGAAAGGTCACAGAAATGCTATAGTAAAATCACAAAAAAAGTCACAGGAATATCACAGAAACATCATAGGAAGACCGTAGGAATACATATTTTAGGAATATTTGAAAGGTCACGGGAATGTCATAGAAATATCACAGAAATTTCGTAGAAATATTTTAGGAATATTTAAGGAATGTTAGGAAGGTCACAGAAATGCTACAGTAAAATCACAAGAAAGCCACAGGAATATCGCAGAAACATCACATAAAGGCTGTAGGAATATTTTAGGAATATTTGAAAGGTCACAGGAATGTCATAGAAATATCTCATAAAGGACGTAGAGATATTTCAAAAACATTTTGGAAATATTTAAAAATTCGAAAATTCTACGAAAAGGTCGTAGAAAAATTTCAGGAATATGTAGGAAGTATTCATGTCATCGAAATATCACAGGAAAGATCGTAGGAATATTTCGGGAGGTGCGTATTTCGCAGGTATTTGAAATGTCACAGGAAGGTCGCAGGAATATTACAGGAAAATCGTTGAAATGGCGTTTAAAATGTCATAGAAAGGTCGGGAAAATATCGCATGAACATTTTAAAGTTATTTTAAGGGTGGAAATATTTTGCGAATTTCCTGTGACATTTCAAATACGTTGTTTCAAAGTATTGGCGCAGTGTTTCTACGGCCTTCCTGTGATATTCCTGTGACATCTCAATTACTTTCAAGGTCAAGATCCTGAAATACCACCAAAGTATTCCTAATTCCTATAACCTTCCTGGGATATTCTTGCGATACTTCGCAACGAATTACAAATAATTCGAAATTCATAAAAATTCAATTCAAAAATTCTAATTTTCGACACGATCTTTTCAAAAAAGATTCAACCCTTGGTTAATTTTCAAACTTTTCATTTTGAGGAAAGAGGAATCCTCACGAGGCAAATTCTCAAATTTCTGAAATCCTCCGATTTTTTTTAAATTTTTATCGAATTTTTTCATTTTTACTCGCATCTATCCTCGAACTAGAACTCGCTCGTGTTTTTCTAATCAGCGTGACTTCCCACGTGCTCGACCTTGGAGCAAAATTTAGTGAAACTTTACCCGCGGTGTTTTTAATTTTTTCAGTAACGCTTTTCTTTCAAACATAACTCAAAAATGAAAGTTTCCTGTTTACATGTGAATCTTAACGAACTTCTTTTTGCGTTTAAAGTACTCCGAGAGAAGACTGCGTTCAAAATGAACGTAACTGAGAATAGCAGAGTAGATCACGAGATGGGATGAGGAAGTGAAGGGAAAAAAAAGATAAACGTACAACAGGAGTGACGAAATTTTCAAATAGAAACAAAAACTGAAGTCGGAGAGCAAACCGCACCATCATAAACCAAAAATTAACCTCCTTCCACTCCCAATCAACTTCCCTATTTCCTCCATCACCGCTCTTATACCGACAAAAGATCATGAAATTAGAAACCATCTGCGAAGGAACCTCGCGTTAATGGCTTAAATAAGAAATCACGTTGACACCGCGAGAGCGCGGCGACTTTACAGTATAGTGACCTCTGCGAGAGGTCGACGCGAGACGCGCATCGCGAAAGAGCGCAATTGGACAAATTACCAGCGTACCTGGCTTCATAATGGCGGTAAATTAGTTATAAACATGTCATAAAACTTCCGTTCATCGTACAGCTTAAGCTTATACGTACAATTAATCGTTCAACGAGCTCGTTATGTTAACACTATTAAAAGGGGAAAAAATTAGCAACGTGTTCTCAAAAACAAAACTTTTCTTCGTTTTTCTTGGCGCTCCGATATGACGAAGGCTACATCTAATGATCAACTTCGTAACACAACTTTTTACACGGTAAATCACTACGCGATAAACTGCACTTTAAGGTTCACTTGTCATCAAACAATACACAAAATAACGGTAACGTTTCCGATTTCCATTAACGAATTTCCTACGTCGACGATGTCGCTGCGCCGCGTTTTTCGCTACGCCGAGCCACCAGATATCATAGAGAAAATTCCGCATTTTTTCTCCCTCCGTTGAAAATTAACGATTCCAGAAATTCCACGCTCAGCGAGTTTATTCGGTTTGAAATTCTTCCTCGCATGTGGAGCTTCCTTTGGTATGAGCCTTTCTCGTTTACTCCAGGATATGCAGAAGGATGTAAGTCTCGTCTATGCCCATAACCCATTCATTTGTCGTGAAAGTTGTCGTAGATACGTTAATCGTTTTTGGTATTTATCGACTAAATTCCAGTATTTTGTAAGTTCCATCGTAAAATCGCACCTGGTTTTTGGCCACTGGATGACGTTCCAAGAAAATCGTCCAATTTTTACTTCCGCTTCCTTTTTCTCGACGCTTTAGCGTTTAAAAACAAATAAATCGAGGCGTATTATCGAGCCGACGTAATTGACGAATAAGGTCGTTAAGAAGCAGGGTCTCCTAAAAGCGTATTAACCAGGTTACGAGAGAATTCTTCTTTTAATGCGATTTCCACTTTTAATTCGATCATTAATGAGGAGCTTGATGGTTCATGAGTGCTTCAAGATTAGGATTGTGGAGAAAAAGTAAGGTTATAGTCAATCGGACATATTTGTCTTCTGAAAATTTGATTTTTTGAAAATAATCGAAAAATTGAAAAGATACGAAAAAAATCGTGCAACAAAAAAACTCCTAATTTAGTTTCCAGCAACTTTTCTCCGAGGAGTTTTCCAATCGAGGTGACCCCAGGTCCAATAACCGTCTCAGAAAACGCTTCCATCTATTGTGTATTTTTCCCAAATTTAAATTTCGCATAATTTATGAAGCACAGGTCATGAATGTTATTGAAAATTTACCATAACACATTTTTCAATTTTTCCACAGTTTTTCAAACCGCCTTTTTTCCCTTCAAACGCACCAATTTCTTTATACGTAAATTTAGAGGTGTTGAGGAAGCCTTTAAAATTTCCAAGCATACCCTTCTGTACTTTCGTTTCAATTTATAACCTCAATATTGCCCCATTTGCATGAATTATTACTATGATTTTAACGACTTGAAATAATTGTCAATTTGCTAATTAGTTTATCGCTAATCTGATCAAATCAGCTGTTGAAACCGGTTTCATGAATTTTCGAGTTTAGATCTTGAATAAATTCACCCGGTTTGACCTTTTTGTTATTTTTTTCGGTTTTTTATTTCCAAAGACGTATCATTTTTCCAAGAATGTCTCAATCTTTTGAAAATATCTGTCTTGGAAAAAATTACGTTATATCAAAATTACTCCTTAAAAACTCCTTTGAACTTTTAATTATTACAAAAATTCCAATTCAAGGGACCGTTGATGGTCAAGTTCGAAAAAAATGTTCGGAAAAAGCATGAAAACGATTTTTTTCAATTTTTGTCCGAAACAGTTGCAGATAAATTGAAAAAAAAAAATCGTTACGAAGAAATATTCCGGATGAAATTTCGTGCCCTCTTCATCCCCTCCTTCCCCGAATCGATCATGAGATAATAACGAGTAAAATTTAGCGCAATTTTGGGTACATTGAAAAAAAGGGAGTTCATTGAATATCGACAATAGAAAAATTTCATCGACATGGTGCCATCTTCAACTTCATTTTTATTTATATTTGAATTTGACCTTTGAGGGTTGCTTCTATGGGAATTTTCATAATAACCAAAATTATACAAGAATTTTCAAAAAATATTTTTCATTTGAAGCATTTTTTCAAGGAACCAACTTCAGAAAAGATACAGGTATTTTTAGAGGAGAAATCTACACAAAACGGTTTTAAAAAAATGCTGCCACGTAATTCGATTAAAAATTTAGAACGAGATAATTTTACGAACACCCGGTGAATTTAATCACCTAATTATGATACTTTCACGTAAAAAAGGCATAAAAAAACAGACTCGAAAAAATTTCAAAATTACAGAATGTTTTTGCCAAGCACTTTACAATAACAATACAAAATAAGTGAACGCCTTTCTCTACATAATCCGATATATTCCTCATTATTATTCCATTCGCGATACACGTAAAAAGCCTACGATCATTTGCTTTGACCATCTTCCGAGGCCGAAAACCTCAATCTCAAACGCAAGATTCTCAAATAGAAGGCGTATAATTTATAATATGTATTAAATGAAATTAAAAAAAAAATTTACCGCGCGCGATAAAACGTGCTTAGATGGTGAAAAAGCAGCGACCATTTAAAATCTAAATTTAATCGTGTCCGCCTTGGCCTTAAATTAGCCAAGAGTCGAGGCTCGTGTCTGAGTTAAATTCTCGATGTCGAAGAAAAAACCCCGTCTTGAGTGCTTAAAACGTGAGTGATAAAAAGGAAGTATCAATTAAAAGAATTACAAGTCTATTATTACAACCATCTACGAGCTTGTATCCTGTGTCGAATTTGTTTCCAAGTTGAAAAAATGCACGCGTTGGTGTATAAAGGTGAAAAAATTCACCTACCTTGAGGCACTAGGCAACCGGTGAATTTTTAAAATAACGATTACGCGAACAATTGGCTCGTTTTTGATTAATGATTAGCTTTTGTTTTAGCATACTCATTTCGTTTTTTTTCTCTCCGCAGATGTTAGTTGGACGACTACGACTACCAGCGTCCCCTGCGGACCTGGAATGTTCCGTTGTTACGATGGTAAATGCATTTCAAAAGATTTACTCTGTAATGATCAAAAAGACTGCGAGAAAGCCGAGGATGAATACCAAAATTGCCGTAAGTCGTGTTTATGTTAATGATATAATTAAGGATGAAACGCACCCCACGTATTGCTTTTTATTATTTCGTATTTCGTATAATTACCTTCTGTATGAACATTGTTTTGGGTACTTTGGGTTACTAGATGAATGTGCATTTAAGGTTATCGAACGAATCGCAACATTGAGGTTATGTAGTTGCAGCCGGAATGATTTTTTGTTCGTTCCAACGATAAAAATATTTTTATAGGGGGGGGGGGGGGGGGGGGTAAAAATGGATAAAATTGGTGCTTTCAATAAAATAACAATTACGGTCCCAGTTTGAGCGAAGAAAAAGGGGTTCAATGATTTTACAGCAAACTGCACGTGAATAACCCACCACCCCTTTCTATGATATAATTCACGTATTTTTCTAATAAAATGTAAAAATTCACAGTTTTTTTTGGATTTTTTAAAATTTTAGTGTACTTGTTGGGGAAAAAAATTGTGAATTTTTTCATAAAATAATCAAGGCTCTTTTAATTTTGAATTCATGAGAAAAAACCAAAGTAATCAATTTTAAGTTGCGTTCGAAGTTCCATGGAAATGTTATTTTCACATGATTTACGCACATCCAAAATTTTAAACGAGTAACACAACACGAAAATTTTCAATACGGACCTATCTTCTTAAATAATGTACTTGGATGAAAAATGTTAACACCTTATTTCGTAAAAAATTTAAAAATTTATTAAAAAGGTTATTTTTATAATTTCATTATTTCCAAAATTCGAGAAGTTATGACATATAGAAAATTTTGAAAACCAGTAACTCCTTCAATTTTGAATTTATGTAAAATATAATAATTAATTATGTTGAGCTTTTAAATTCCTACAAAAAAGCTCATTTTCACTACACGTCCAAATTCTAAATTCAACGAGATATGAGAATTCAAAAAATCTAAATAATTACAGCTCCTTCAATTTTGTAATTAAACAAAACCACAACTTATTTCAAACAAAATGAAAAAATCCACCGAAAAGTTCACACGCATTTTTTCAACATTTGCGAAATGAAAATGACTAAAAATATTCAAATCATTCAAACGACTGTAACTCCTTTAATTCGGTATTTATGAAAAATAACATCATAACAAATTTTATAGAACTTTAAAAATGCTGTAAAAAAGCTCCTATGAACTTTTCCCTAACTGCGATACCGAAGCTGTTATTAAGTATAAACTACATGTTGTGTAGGTTGCATAACCAAACTTAGTAAAACTTTCATTTTCACATTTTTTCACTTCGTGATTCGTTCTTGAATTATTTTATTGGTAAAATGATCATTGAAGTCGGAGATAAGGGGTGATAACGTTTTTCTGGATTTTGATAAGTTTGCCCAACAGGAAGCTTCACCTTTAACGAGCAATAATTTCTTTGAAACGCGCTAATTAGTTGAAGGACGAAGGAGAAATAATGCATATCGGATTAAAAGCTAAGATTATATCATTTTTTGAATTTCATATCAACTCCATGAAAATCATGATATAATTTGCATATTTTTCACGTCAGTGGAGACTGCGGACTCTAGCAAATCATAGGAGAATTTGATCCATGAAAAGGACTTCTGGTTCCCAGGAACAATAATTTCCAAATTTTTTCGAATATTTTTTAGTTTTGATATTTCAGTTCATCGATATAAAAAAGAATTTTTATTGAGACGTAGATAGCGCCACTCAAATGGAAATTAAGTATGTTAAATTACTTGTTTAGATACAAAAAAATAGGAATTTTGACTTCTGGGAGCTCTTGTTATCAAAAGGAAAATAGATGATTCATAGAATGTCTTTTGATTGCATTCAGCTAAAGCTTATTTTTACCCCTCGCTCTCTCCACCTTCACTATCCTAACTTTCGAGCTGAATTTTACGACAAAACGACTCGAATAATTTCGCCATTTTTCGAGGTCGCTTCGACCCTCTGGCTTTTCAACCAACGTAATTTTTTCAATTACTCGTGTAACGAGAAAAAAAACAAGCTCTCAAACGCGACATTTCGTACGAATTGAAACGATTAGGCGCGCGTGGTGGTCACGAAAGTTCGATATTCCGAGCGTACACACTTCCTACTTAACACTTGGAGAGCGAGCACTCGTATCGTTAATATTTCATTAATCATGATGTCGGATAAAATTACTCCCTATCGACTAATTCAACCATCATGACAGAATACACAAAAACGAATAATTTTTCCGTGTAGGAAAAATGAATATTCTAAGGTCACGAAAATACACGTCCATCGTGAACCTTATCACCTTCGGGTTGTAATTGAAAGATCGCGTGTGCGAGTCGTCTTTTTACGGGTTCTGTAGAAATGAAAATTTTCCTAGTACATAATTGTAAATAGTTCGAAGAAAGTTTTGGGAATGCTTTGAGGTTATTGCCACAAAAGCGCGGAGCGCAGGTATAAACAAACGAAATCGTGTTGATGGGTATATTTTCAATGCGTAAATAACTAAATATACGCGAATCGTGTATTTGTAATTGTTCGTAATTTTTCCATCTCTCCCGAACGTCTTCGTGATTGATTTTAAATTGGTTTAAACGAAGTCTCTAGAAAGACTTTCTCTTTGGGAATCCAAATACCAAAAATGTCCCCGAAAGTGTAACACGAAACGGGCCGCGATAATTACATCGGTATTCCCTCGATCAGATATCGCGAGCACGAATTTTTCATTTTCAAAGCGACGACGAGCCGACATTTTGAAATGAAAAAACGCGAAAATTTAAATGTCGCGATATAACGATCTCGTGAAAAAATGTACCATGATGCGATTTGTCACCGCGATACGCAACGTCCTGCGAGATGTTGGACACGATATCGTGGCGAAAAATACTCAACGTGGATTGGCCCGAGTGAAAATGTGAAAATTCGTGTATTTTTACGTCGTGTTCACGATTCGAGGTTTTTAATTGTTACAGTAAGTTGAGAGAGGCTGTGGAGTTTTTTTTTTTCATTTAATTAAATCGCGAAGTGTTTTTTGCGAGTACCCCCTTCCTCACCCCTTCGTCTGTCCGCTTAACTCCAATTATGTGGAAAAATCGTGATTTGAGATTGCGAATGTAGAAGGGTCTTGAGAGTACGTCTGATTGGGTTTTGTTGAGAAAAGCTCGAGATAATGATTTTACGAATAATCTTCAACCTGAAAGGTCATAAATAGGAAATAAGGAAGGTGAAGGGACCTTTAAGAGATCTGGGCTTCAGGAGTTGAAATTTGGGCGACAGGTAGGCAACTAGATGTCATTTGGGTAGAATTTTCCAACAGGTTCCAAACCACCAACCCTTTCTTTTTTTGAGAAAAAGGAATTAACAGTGAAAAACACGGTCGTTACTTTTTTATTATTAAGATGAAAATATTGATTAATTTGGATGAAAATTAGATGGGTTGTTTATTTGAGGAATCATCAATAAAAAATTTGGAATTTTGGGAAAATTTGACAATCGACTTGACACTCTTCTCAGTTGTTCGCCAAACATCGATAACACAGCATCAACAATTTTTCCGAGAAATTTAATACTTAATTTCCTAATCAGAAAAAATATCATCAAAAACGATAAATAAAGGAAAAGATTTCAAGAAAACTCAGAAAATCAAAAATATCGATTTAATATGAATGAATTCTCAAAAAATCCAAGAAATGGAGATTGCTTCCCAAAATATGATAAAAATTTGAAAAAATGTGTAAAAAAAATAAATTGCCAAAATTTACTCCTTTAATTGAATTCTATGTTATTGAACGGAAAACTCCTCAAAAACCCCTTTACTTTGCCGCGCCTCAGCTCAAAAACTAAACAAGCGACTGAAATTTTTTCAAACTAAATTTGTATAGAATTTGACGTAGTTTAATTTCAGTTCTTATACATTTTCACAAAAAACCAGTTTTTTCATAGCTACAAACAAAAAACTCAAAATAAGCAAATTTTATTTGAAGTTCACAAAAAAAGCTTTTCTTCAATCGCACATAGCTCGAGATCTAGGTCAATGACATCAATTCTCATTTTATGCATTTTATAGAAAATTTTACGGGTTTTAATTTTGAACTGAAGTTCTTCGATAAAACCGGTTTTAGTGAAGATACAAGAAAAAAACTAATTTCTGAGGGGCTAAGATCTAAGAAAATTAGAGGAACTTTGAGAACACAGCATCCATGTCTTGGAGGCTGGAGTGAAATATGTTCTATGGTCTATCGAATTTTGGGTATGTACCAAATTCCAGCTTTTGCCCTTATTTTTCTACCTCCAATGTTACGTGGATCGATTGGACTTCATACAAAAAAATTTGATTTTCTCAAAAATCCCTGATAACAGACTTTGCAAATATATCAACCTCCCCCCCCCCCTTAAAGTTACTTCAGTTGTTAATATCTCATTCGATAGATAATTTTATGCAAAATAAAATGAAACGAAGCTATTTTCTCGATTGCAGCAATGCTTCGGAAATTACAAGAGAAAAACTGATTTTTGAGGGTCAACTCTTTTTTTCAAGGTCACGGTATTTTTCCTCCAGTGTAATTTTCGATTTTTCGCAGAAAATAGTTATCTCAGCGCGAACAGAATACGAATCCTCTTCATTTGAAATTTTTCCTGCCTCGAAAATATCATTTAAGTAAATACAGCTCAATTTTAGGCAGCACATGACGTCACTAATGTTACCAAATTGGCCACCAAAGTCCAACAACGAAATATTGAAATTAATTTCTGTAAGAAATATAATTATCACGTTGCTTGAGAGTTTGAATTGCTGTCCCCTCAACCCCCTCGTCCTATAAACTAAACATGAAATTAGGCGTTTTTTACGTTGAATAGATTACACGCTATTATTTCGACTTTTACACAACTTTTGGTAATTTTTGACAAATTTTCATTAAATTGGCGAATTAACTTGTGGATTAATTTTGTAAAAACTCACCTCATATTGTTAGTCATCTTCGTCTTCGAACATTTCATCATCTCGTCGCATTTCTCGATCACACAGGCTTCTCTTTTGCCTCGACCCTGCAACATGAAAAGCAATAACCTCGAAGTTGAATTATGCGCGTAGTAAAAATTTCCGAATTTGTCAACGTAATTATAAAAATTCAAGATTTATCGTTAAATTAAGGTATCCACGATCGACATAAATTTTACGATATTTTCATTTCTTTTGAGCTCGTACGATAATTTGGTGTAATGGTAAAAAGTCCGTTCGAAGGGCCCCCTGCCATTTAAAATTACTTCATAACTGGTTGACTCATCGATAAATCGAAGGCTGCGCATTTCCTTCGGTATTAAATTTCAACTGAGGAAAGAGGGATCTATGAACCTGAAAATCCTTCATCAAAGGCGCGAAAAATCTCGCAGGAAGTGATTTTTCGAATGGAACAATCAGAGTTTGTATCGGTTATGGGTAATTGCTGCTGGCTACGTATATGTATCGAATCAAGGAAGCATCGTGACTGGTTATAATATCGAGCATTGGATGGATGCGCGCGATGTTATAAATAGGGCGTCGAATCCGTTCCCAAAGTGACGGTAAACTCTCACTATTTCCTTTATGTGAAATTGACCGGCCCCCTTTTCTAATTTTCATAAGAAGCTTCGCGACGAGCGACGAGATAGCGGCGGAAACAAATTAGAAAATTGCAACATCGCGAACGAACTATGGGCGCCTGATTATACTCGTACATCGTAGGTGGCACATTATCAGTAAAAATGTAAACGGGTCGTAATTTTAATTATATGCTTCGAGCGAAAAAAAAGACGCAGAGTGTAATGCGTTTTCAACATACTTTAATTTCACCGCGACGCCAAGAAGTAGAACGCGAATTAATAATTTGTAAATTTTATATTATTTTTATCGCGTAATATACTTATTATTACCGTTGTCACACGGTTTTTATATGTATCTCGTATGATTACAGCTCCTCCGGAGTGCGAAGTAGGTATGTTGTCCTGCAGACAGTACCATTGGAATAAGACGTATTGTTACCCTCCTCATCATAGATGTGATAAAACTGTCGACTGCGTTGATGGTTCTGACGAAGATGGCTGTGGTAAGTATACTGTGATACTTTCCACAGATAAGGAAATCACAAATTTTATACGTTAGATGATGCGAAAATGATGTATATGCCTTCATATGGCAAGTAATTTTTTCCATCATCGTTTAAATAGGTGGTACATTTTTTGCAAGAGATCCAAATTCAACAACTTAGTTCCCAGAATAATTCTTCTATCTACGAAGTCTTAAATGATTCGGGATTCTTGAATGAATTTTCATCGAGAAGTTTAAACGTATCGTTTTGCTGTAACGATACATCAATCTCAATGATCTACGTGCTTTCATTAAAACCCACGATCACAGCTCCTTATTTTCTGCAGCTGTCGAATGATAATTTATAATGTAGGAGAAATTCCTAGTTAACTAGACGAAGTTGTATTTTGATTTCGTTTGATTGAAACTATTTCACAAGGCGTATTCCGAATGAAACTTCATTAAGAATTATGACCACATTACGGTTTCATTAGAAAATGAAATTTCATGAAAGAAAATACAATGGAATTGTTATTTTATCGAAGATTGTACATTAAAATGTCATTAAAAGGCATAATTTTATAGCAGTTTTATTACAACTTCATTATAATGTAAAATTTTTTTTTAAATTATGAGCATTTTGTTGAAAAATCATTTCTTCAAGGATTCAATTGCATTAGAATTTCATTAAAAAAATTGTGTTCAAAATATGATTCGATTACAATTTTATTTAAAAAATGAATTATGCTGAAAAAATTCAAACACATTAAAAAAAATAATTAGTGAAAATCAACCAAAAATATCAAAAAATAGTAATAAAGGTATTAAAAATGATAAAAAAAATGAATCGAAAAATTATTTTTTTTAATTCCAAAAACATCCCCCCTCCCAATTTTGAAAAAATGAAAATAAATTATTAAAAAAGAATTAAAATAAAAAAGTGATAAAAATCAACCAAAAAAATCAAAAAATGATCATAAAATTATTTAGAGAAGTAAAAAAATTATTGGAAAAGTTCAAAAAAAAATCTTGAAAGACATTAAGACGGCTTTTCAGCAAAAAACTGTCTGCTTCTTCATTCCCCTCCTCCTCCCCAAATCGTCAAAAACAAAAATAACGTATTGTTAAATTTCAAAAAATCCTCAAAAACATCGAAGAAGTCTATTAGTAAAAAAAACAGTCCATCTCTTCACACGCCACCACTTTCAGTAGAAAATTCCACTAAATATATGTAGCTTAAAATTTTATCACAGTTAAATTTTGTAAAAAATGTTTGTTTTCATTAAAAAACAATATTTTACCAGAAAATATAATTTCGTAAAAATTTTATTAAATTTTCTCTTCTTTTTGTTTTATTAAAAAATATTGTCCTTTTATTAGGAAACACGATTTTTGGTTGTTATCAATGGAAGAATTTTCTTAGCGCGGGGGGGGGGGGGGGTGGTGGCGTTCATTTTTTTCTCAACAAAATTAAACATGAGAAATTTGCCAGAGTAAAACATTGGCTAACAATTTTCCAATTTTATTACATTTAAACACTATTTTTTATTTTTATGGGTGATATTTTTTCATTTTTTAAAACAATTTTTTATTATTTTTGCTAATTTTTTTCTCCCGTACAACTTATTGCAAAGTCATTTAGAACGTCATTTAAAAAAAATTGTGTGAGTAGTGTCATCAGCCAAATACCCCCACCCCACCCCCTCGCAGTTTCCTTAAAACCTTGAGTATTTATTACAAATTCACCAAAAAACATAATTTAGCTACAATTTTATTTTGAAATTGAAATGTCATTTAATGTAGGTTTCATAAAAAAGCATATTGGTGGTAATTTCACTAAAAAACAACTAACAAATTTGTTTTACTCGTAAATTGCTATGAAATCACGCTTCGGTCAACGATATCTGACTTCTTGAAATATTTCTCGAGTTTTTCGTCATGTTACACTTCATTAATGGAAGCGTTCTTGAAACAAGTTCAATGAGCTTCATGATCACTCATTTATCGTTATTATTTCTTTTTCGATTGTCCCAAAAAATTCAAGGATTCGATCTGAGATTTCAACGCAATACTTAATTCTATCGAGTAAACTCACCAGCCTATTCGGGAACCTCTTCACGCGAAAACCTTCAACTCACGAGATAACCTCACACGTCCATTGCAAAACTTCAAAGGAAATCGTAACCTTTTTTCAGTCACGAAACCAGGAAAACCATGTTTTATTTCAACGAACAAAACTCGAGCTAAATGAAGTTGAAAAAACAAAAACGAAAAAAAACTCCGAATCAATAAGTATCCTAATCACCTTTTACTATTTTGACCCTGACCTTCGTACGCGTTGTATACAACTTCACAAGCGTTATTTGCCGAGGGGAATATGTAAAAATAACGGACGCTTAATTGGCATATACACATTTTCGCGTCGGGTAATTCGTATCACGTTGGGTTAAAATTTCACGATAATTTTGGTAATTTTGAACTCTTCAGTTTATAGAACGTGCCAAGAGACGGATTTCTTTTGCGAGAAACATTCGTCGACGAGTGCGATATGTGTACCAATCGAGAAGAAATGCGATGGTTACTACGATTGTCGTAATAAACGCGACGAAGAAGTATGCGCGTCGAGTCAAGGTGTAGCTTGCTCGTTGGACCAATTCAAATGCGCCAATGGGCAAAAATGCATCGACCCGAAACTGAAATGCGATCATAATAACGATTGTGGTGATAACAGCGACGAAACTAATTGCAGTAAGTATGCTGGCGAATTTTCATCTTTGAATTTACATATTAAAATTATCTCCAGCGAGGTTCGCTATTGCGTTATCGATTTTTTCTTCCTTTTCGATCATTATCGAGATGACGCTTTGAGGAAGATGGACAAGGTCATTTGGAAATTTCACCGTGTGATTGGCACAGAGAATCGGTCATTTTGGCACTTCGTGCATAATTAAGGCGACGTTAATTAGATATTAAACGAAGTGTTGGATGCGATGGTCGAGTTTCCATTGAGAATCTTGACTTCATGAATGGGTTCAAAATGTACGCTCGATGGAAAATTTATCGATACGTGATTGGTCGAAAATGACTCTAGAATGGTTCGGTCATGCGATGGAAATTTGAGTAATTTTCCTTTCTATAAATAAAAACCTCTAATTTATCGAGTATAATTATAGGTAAATTTCCGACGAGATATTTTAACATAAAATGTCATCAAAAAGCTGTTATTTTCTACACATCAAATACCCCAGTTGGTGGAATATTTAAATACTTTTCGGAATTCTTGGAAACTCTTTTTTCAAATAAACAAAAATTAATCGTTCATCTTGCGGTCAAAACATTATCATAGGGTGACTAAGTCATCGATGGTTTCTTTACGAGGAAAGAGTCGAAAGATGATACATCTCGTCGCATTTACAATGTGTCAACAACCACAGATTTGCCTCGATTTTATCTCCACATCTTCTCCTACAACGGCAACGTAAACGCTGCGCTAGAAATTAATTAACGAACTAATTGAACAATTAAGATTTTGTAATTACCGACCACTCGCGTCCTGAAGTTCAACTCGATCAGCTGGTATGATTAAGTAATCGTGGCTTTGACGTGACATCGTTGCACGCGGCGTCTTTAATTTGTACCGCAGAACTGGTTCGATTGCAGATGAATCACGTTCGTGGGTAACGAGAACGATGTTTGGGGGCCAGGGTCGAAGTACGTTGAGGAGGCCAGACGAACAGATGAGGTTTCCAAATGTACTGGAAATTTTTAGCAGGGTTTGGGTATAATTGAAGGTCAAGTGTTTTCGTAGTACGACTTCCAGTTCTTGAAATTAATTTACGCGTCGCTTTGAAAATTGCTTCGAATTGTGTTTTGTGATTTTTCAGTCATTGATGATGATAATTTAAGGTAATGAATTAATTTACAAAATAATATAACAGAAGTCTGGTAGATAAGGAAATTGATTTAATCAAATTAATAAATACCTTCGGATGATTGAGTCGGGGAAATTCAATTTTGAAATTATCTAGCGATTGAAATTAATAAAGAGTTCGAGTGTTTTTTTCCTGTGTTTTAATCTACGTCATATCATTCTAAAGTGTACTTCCTAGATTTAATGTCGATGATACGTGATTATTTTTTAATTTTTTGTTTGCCTTTTCAATCATACAACTCAGTAGTTCTACCTATGTTTATATTCCTTAATTTTTTTTGGGCTGAATGCATCAAAAAATATTAAACCAGCATCTGAGGTAACAAAATTCCGTATTATTACTTCATTCGTAAAACTGATTCAAGTAATAAAAACAGCGGTAGGGAGGGGGAGGGTTAATATTTTATGTTTCTCGATTTATTAAAAACCAAGTCACGATTTTATATAATTTTTTTGGATCAGATTATTATTTAGAAATAAGCGAACTAATGACGATACATCGAAAATTTACCCCTTTTCCTCCCTCCAGAAAAATCATACTCAAATTCGGAGAAAACTTCGGAAAATATTTTAATGATCTCAAAAGGTTTGACCTTTGAAATGACTATAAACTTGTTCCACAAACTTCAGTACATGAAAAATTTTGTACAATGACGCCATCACTGCCTGATTTTTACTGGAATTCAATTTCATGCGACGGTAAAAAACATCAAATTGTAATAAAATTGAAAAAATTATACACCATTGGGAAGATAATTTCACGCTCTTTAAAAAAGGTTCTATTCAATTTTCACTATAAATGAAATCTTCGCTAGTTATCATCGATTGAGTATATTTTTTTCATTCATTACGTCATGGTTCGCGCGTGACGTAATATCAAGTAATGACGTCACGATGCGCAAAAAAAGGCGGATTTGCGGGTTCTATATATGAACGCTCCTTTCGACGTAGCTTGTCTTCTAATTGGTCAAATTGATTGCTGATTTTGCTACGTATTATCATTAATAAACATATTTAAAAAAAAAATACTAAAAAATTAGATAAAAAAAATTAAAACATTCAGAGTATTGAAATCACATGCATTACGATGACGTCTTAACATTCTCTTGTCGTTGTGATGTTCAGGTGGTGGTATCATTACGGATATGTCGATTTTGGGGTAAAAAAATTGGCTAATGACCCTCCCCCCTCTTGCGATTTTAAAAGTAGAGTTTTCAATGATTTTACAGCAAATTATATTTCAAAAACCCTTCAAAAATGATGAAAATTACAAACTATTGAGATGAAATGTGAAACTGAATAGTTTTTGCTCTGCTGAGGCGATTATTTCCTCTTCCATGTTACAAATTTTTTGAATTTGAATACCTATCATCGTAAAATTAATAAGACCTCCCCCCTGTCCTTGACACTGAGCTCATCCCACGTTCACTCCTTAGTAGATAATTTTGTGTAAAATATTACATGTTTATTTGTGATCGTTAAGCTGACACCGCATAATTCCCATAATCCCAAATTATAATTATTTAGTTCCGCTTGGCAGACATATGTTGTATATTCATCATTAGGTTAACGTAGACAGAAAAGGAGAGGGGGAAGAGCACCTTGTTAAGGATCCATCGAAGGTATTACGCTGCCCGCAGACTCGAGGAATATTCAAAAAAAAAAAATAATAACACACGAAGCATTTCGCACTGAAAATTATCGCTGTTATGCTGTCCCCGACTCGTGTACCCACATCCATTACGTATTTTCTACGGCGACAGTTGGATAACTGGTTTAGAATTTTAAGTTGTTAAATTGTTCGAAATACTCACATGAGTCATACTCGTACGATTCGAAATCGATAACGGTAAATTTTCGTTTATGTGACGGACAACGACGCCGATGGTGCTTTAGAGGTCAAAAAATTAAGACATCAAAGTACACCTCTCTACAAACGCAAAAGAAAACACTCACCCATTGTAATCGATCAAAAAAAAAAGTCATTCAGGTGAAAAAAAAATCATAGAATCAATCTCGCGGAAAAGAATCGTAAAACAAAATCATAAATCTTTATGTTATTGAAATATTACCTCGTGTTTTTTTTTTCGTGTATTAAAATTCACAATACGCAATGTAAACCGGTAATTCGCAGTTGGATTATTTTCGGTAATGGTCTCTTATGGTTTTACATAGAAGAGCGAGATCGTATACGTATTCCGTCGATGAATTTTTTCTTTCGAGTTGTTATTCGATACTTTAGGTTTAAAAAGGTTTGATTTTTTTGAATTTTTCAGTAAATATATATTAAAAGGAAAGTTTTTAAGGTCTTGGAAAAAGGCCATTTATATAATGAAGATGCATTGACCCTGTGCCCTTATTGTGATCTAATCTACCAGGTGTGTTTTGAGCGTGTAATCCAACACACCCACTTCTTTGTGTAAAATTATCTCCATACATTTACATAATTTCAATCGGTTATTAATCTTGGTACATGGTATGATTTCTTACTCGCGATATCGTGTTTCATCTTCGTCGTCGCTAAGATGGATTTTTTACTACATAAATGAACAATTGAGGCTTCGTGGTTTCAGAATATCTCCAACGTATCGACATTTAGAAAAAAAATACAAAATAAAAAAAATACCAGCTTAATGGAAAAAAGTACTCATCGGTAGCATCACCGACTTGACCATAATTACGTTACCGAATTATTTAAGCGAATCGAGAATGAAAATGACGTAAATCCGCTCGCCCATCAAGGTCAGCGTGTTAATCGCGTATACCTCGATATTTGGAAATTCTCTCGTCAAAAGGTGTTACTCCGGCATGTGACGTAAATTCGAATACAAACGTACGCCTTATGACCGCAATCGTGCCACAGTGGCCGATGGCCGAGGAGGTATAAATTAACGCCGATGATGGGTTTCCATCTGTATTTTATGGTTTTACGACCCGTTATTATGGCTCGTTCTCCGGAGACGTCTATGAATTTTCATTTCGTCGAATTCGACAATTCTGCGATACGTTGGGCCATTGCGAGCGTGTAAATACACCTGGAATGCAAGTCGTATAAGATGCACAATGCACAATATGCAGTTGCCAACCGATGCATATGCTGTTGATATGATTGGTTTACGATTCGTTGCACTTTCTTATCGACGAGTATTTAACGATATGAAATGGTATTTTCTCGGTGTGCTGTAGTCGTTGGCAACTGCTTAGGGTCAATTTATATGACGCGAATTGTAAAAAAATTAACTCAAAGAGTCCAAGGTTATGTTGTCGGTGATTCGGTAATATAAATCTTGGCGTAAGAAGACTTCAACTTGAAAATTGTGTATCTGCCTCTCGTTTGAGTTTAAAATTCTTCAAAATATTAATTTTTCGTTAAAAATTTTTCAACTTTTTAAAAATAGATTGTAATCTTACAAATTTTAACGAGTATGCTAAAAAATTATTTCAAAAATTTAAAAATTTGATTACGAAGTGGCCATCCTCGGAATGATCGAAGTCGTAAATGCCGCAATTACAAGCAATGACCTTGAAAATGAAAAATTCATCAACGTTTACAAAATTCCAGTGAAAACTGGCTGCAAATTAATTCCAATACGGTCACTTAATGAGAAAGCCACCCCAACACTGAAAACGATTTATACTTGCTTAAAATCGAATAAAATTTGTACACGTAGCTCAAATTTGATGAAAAATTCCCTTTAAAATTCTTAAAAACGGCCAAAATTTTGTTAAGATTAATTAAAATTGCTTAAAATTACACAAAACCGTGAAAATGTTATTAAAATCGTTAAAAGTTGTTCAGTATTTGTTCATTTTTTCTTAAATTTTCGCCGTGCACAGCAAGCCTCAGTTGCTGTGCATGGCGAAAATTTAAGAAAAAAAAAGAAAAAAAAAAATTGCATAAAAGTTGTACAAAATTACCAAAAATTTGTTAAAATTCGCCAAAATAGTGTTACAATTTTATAAATTTGTTCAACATTTATTTTGTGTTTCAAGAAATTGTCAAAATGTCGATAAAGTAGTTAAAAATTGTACTTAAAACTCCTTAAAATTCCATAAAATTGTCGAAATGTTAAAATTATTCAATATTGTCTCAGAATTGTACAAAAACTGTTAAAATGTGATTAGATTCGATTAAAGTTGATTAATATTTGCTTAAAAATGCACAAAAGTTATGTAAAATGATTAAAGTAATAAAAAATTTGGTTAAAATTGCAAAAAAACTATCAAAATATTGCAGAAATAGTTTAAAATTGATCACAATTCGTTCAAAATTGCGACTTTTGTGCAACTTTAAGCAAATACATTTAATCAACTTTAATAAATTTCAACGACATTTTAACAGTTTTTACGAAATTTTGAGAAAATATCGAACAATTTTAAACAATTTTAACAAAATTTTGACAATTTTGCGCAATTCTAAACAAATTTTGAACGATTCGGAACCGCTTTAACAACATTTTAGTAGTTTTTTGCAAATTTATCCAAATTTACCATTAATTTTATCGTTTTGCGCAACTTTCGTGCAATTTTAAGCAAATATTGGGTAACTTTAAACAATTTTAAAGAATTTTTAACTAATTTTGATCAATTCTAAAACATTTTGACCCTTTGGTGCGCTTTCAAGCAATTGTAAACAAATTTTCTTCAATTTTAGTCAATTTTAACAAAATTTTAATGATTTGTGCGCAGTTTAAAGCAATTTTAAACAAATGATGGTCGATTTTAAACAATTTTAATATCATTTTAGAAGTTTTTATGCATTTTGAAGCATGTTTTGATCATTTTTAATCGATTTTAACGATATTTCGAGAATTTTGTTCTATTTTAAGCAATTTTAAACGAATTTTGATTAATTCTGGACTATTTTAACAGCATTTAAACAATTGTTATGCAACTCTCAGAAAATATTAAACAACATTGAACAATTTTAGGAACATTTTGAATATTTTGCGCAGTTTTAAACAAATCTTTCATTAATTTATTGTTTTGCAAAACTTTTTTATTCCTTTTTAAAAATTTGAATAACATAAATAAGATTAGGTAAAATGAAAGAAATTAAATAAATATATTCAATTACATTTATTTTAATAAAAAATGATGTTTTAAATGGAAAAGAGTTTTAATGTGGAAAAAATGTCCAAAAATGGTAATGAAAGGATTAAAAAATTATGACCCAATTTTTGAGTAATTCCTAATGTAAGATTAAAAAATACAAATTAAAAAAAATCAATGGAAAAACAAGTCGCGTTACCAGAAATTATTCTGCGGTGTAAATCGCCTTTCTCTATTTCCAAAGATCAAATGAAACTACATCTACTCCCACCATCTTGAAATGACAGAGGGAAATAAACAAAAAAAGGTTCCAAGTTGATGATCGCTTTCAGAATAAAATTTTCCACCATCCGTCATGATACAAAAATTCCTCTATCTTTCAGGACCAACGATCATTTCCTTCGAACTTGTCCAATCATCGAGATAACTCGAAACATCGGATGACGTATCATTTCGTATTGTTGTAAAAAAAGAAATACCCAATTCATTGCGGAATTTTCCCAAATCTTAACCTCGGAGACGTCTCGTCTACCGAGACCTCATCATGTATCGATAAATTATCGAATTTTCGACGCGCTAATTACAAAAATATCAACATAGCGGTGCAGGTACGTGGGTTTTATGCAAATTAGCATTATACGCTAATTTACTTTCTCACACACGTGCTGCATAATAAAACGCGAGCGGTTTTTCTTCATTTTTTAAATATGGCCTCGATTCGAGTAATACGTAATTTCGAGTATTCTCGAGAGAAATGATTTGTGTAGTTTTTGTTCCATGGTACTGATAAGAGTGAAAGATAGTAAAGATGTAGAGAAAGATAGAGCTACGATGAAAACCTCCGACTAGGTTTATTTCTCGGAAAAGAAAATAGAAAAGTCCGTCATTTAAATATCGCCATTGTTTACAGATTTCGCAGCCTGTCACGTTGGTCAGTTTCGCTGCGCGAATAGTCGCTGCATACCGCGAAACTATCACTGCGATGGATACGCCGATTGCAACGACGGCAGTGACGAGGCGAATTGCACGACCATCGCTTGCCCGGGAAAGTTCCTTTGTCCACGCGGAGGACCTAACGGCAAACCCAAGTGTATCCTTAAATCGCAACTGTGCGACCAAAAAAAAGACTGCGAAGATAACGCGGACGAAGAAGCGGCCTGTTGTAAGTACCATTGCGTAATTACCACGCTGACCTAAGACGAACCGAAAACCTTGACATTATCGATCGGAATGCGGTCCGGGTAAATTCGCGGGTGGTTTACGTTTCTCGGTTGCAAAAGGATTTAATGATATGCCTAGAGACCAGTACAAGCAAACGTGCATTAACCGGTTTAATTTGTTGTAATAATGGTCAATTTTTATGCAGCGACCGCCAGTTGCCCGGCGTTGAATTGCCAGTTCCGGTGCCAGGCGTCGCCTACTGGCGGAGCTTGCGTTTGCCCCGAAGGATTGAAGATCGCCAATGATACGAAACGATGCGTTGGTGAGTATCAGGTTTTGCGAAGGCTTACGGAATCCTGCGAAAAGCTTGGCGTAGATTTGAGTGAAATTTAGATTTTTAGAAAGCGCGAGTCAGAAAAGCCCTGATATTAAAATTTCAGCTGTTAGCATCACTTTATCAATTTTTTGAAAATTTTTGGAAATTAGGAAATCCCCATTTTCAATCAAATTTGATATCTTTGAAATACACTACATCGTTATTACGATAGTAACGCTGAAAATCGTATTTCTATTCGTTATTGACCCCAAGAACCTAAATTCTGCAACTTCCAGTTATTCTGGAGCCTCTTGAAGGGTTTTGATTTTCTCCAGTACTTAGACATAATTCCAGAGACCATGAATAAACATGAAAATTGACCAAAAGGTTCTTCAAAAAGTCACATAAAGATTTGACAACACTCAGGAAGTCCTCAAGAATAACAAAATGGCTGCGCGTAAAAGTTGAACTTCGGTAGTTCCGCGTTTTTTCGATAGATAGCGCTACAAATATTCTTACACATTGCTTGGCGTTTTCCGCTTCGTATCTGCGCGTTGCCATGACAACCGATCAACGAAACAATGAGAAGGGAGAGGGGAGGTTCAGCGTTATCTGCGTAGCGCCATCTATCAGCGAACTCCATTACTACCTCTATGTCGCTCCTTTTAGTCTCTTTTCGCGCACGCAGGTCATTTTCAAGCAAATTGGTATTAAAAATTGTCTCCGTTTTGGGGAGATGAAGCTCCCAATGTTACAATAATATTTTCTGAACCAAACCAAGGACTTTTGAATGACCTCATGGATGAATTTTGCCAAAAATTCAACCCCCTCTCCGGTCTTTGTTAAATAATTCATTTCTAAAATTCGCCAAATATCTGAATTCATTTTTTGAAGCTAATAGCTGATTAACTTTCGTTCAAATCTAAGCCAACAACTTCGCAAGGTTCTCCCATCTCAGGAGAGAAAAGTCCTAAAAATTGTTCCATTCTGCAGATCGAGACGAATGCCAAGAATGGGGCTATTGCGATCAGCTGTGCGAGAATTCCGAAGGCTCATATACCTGTTCATGTTACCCTGGCTTTGATTTAGTAGATAATAAGAATTGTATAGCAAATAAAGCCTCGACTCCGTATAGCGTATATTTCGCGCACGATAAATCAATATTGAAGATCGATAGTCGCGGCCAAAACCAAGAGGTCGTTGCTAATGGCTCTTTAGTCAGCGGTTTAGATTACCATTATACTAAAAATTATCTTTTTTGGATCGACGTTAAAACGAAAAAAGTAAGTACTCGCCTCTCCCACCTTGTTACCGGTAATTAACCCATGATCGTTTTCAGGTTCACTATCAAGACTTAGGAGACGCGGTTAGGACGAGCTTCCCGTCGCCGATAGGTTTAAAACGCGAATTCATGTTACCAGGTTCATCGTCGCCAGTAGCCGTGGCCGTCGATTGGATCGGAAATAAGTTATACATTGTTGACTCGTTAGGGCAAAAAATCGATATTTTCGAATTGGACGGTCATTACCACGCCATCGTCATGGGTAGTAACCTAACCAATCCTACGGATGTGGCGCTGGATCCTGTGGCCGGGTACGTGTACCTGGTCATCTCGCGCGTATACAACATATTACTAACTATTGTCGATTACCTGTTGAAACAGGCTGATGTTTGTAGCCGATAGTAATCAGATTCTTCGAGCTCATATGGATGGTACGAATGTCAAATCTATTGTGACGGACGCGGTCTACAAAGCTTCCGGTATCGCCGTCGATAGTTTCGGCAAACGGGTTTTCTGGTGTGATTCGCTTCTCGACTACATCGAAACCGTCGATTATATGGGAAATAATCGGTTCCTCATCTTAAGAGGTTTGTGTTACGTGAGATGGTTGAGATAACGCGTAGATAACGAGATAATCGTCAAATAAGGTGACTTTTTGTGCGATTCGGAGCCGCGCAGCGGTATGTGATAGGAAACCGGATGTGCTTCGCGATATTCAGTTTGTATTGTTTGGCAAAAATTTTGGAAATATTGTTAAAATATTTGCTGATAGGATAAAACAATTTTTTTTTGAAAAAATTTTAATGGAAAATATCTACTAAATTGTTATTAATTTTTTTTATCATGAATTTTGAATATTTGAGACATCATTCAAGTTCTTAGAAAAATTTTTTGTCTCGGTTTTGATTGAATTTTTCTTTTTTTGAAAAATAATGCATATTTTATACATTTTTAAATATTTTTAGCGCAAAAAATTTATTAAATATTTTTTAACAAACAAATTTTTTAAACATTTTTCAACAAACAAATTTTAAAATATGCATTATTTCAGTAAAAAAATTTTGAAATCAATTTTTTAATTAAAAATTTAAATGGTTAAACTTTTTTGTCCCAATTTTAAATAAATTTTATTTTTTTGAAAAATAATCCATTTTTTGTATGTTTTTTAATATTTTTTCCGCAAAAAATTTTTTAAATTTTTTTTATAAACAAATTAATTTTTTAAATATTTTTTAACAAACAAATTTTTTAAACATTTTTCAATAAACAAATTTTAAAATATGTTTTATTTCAGTAAAAAAATTTTGAAATCAATTTTTAAATTAAAAATTTAAATGGTTAAATTTTTTTTGAAAAATAATGCTTTTAAAAAAATTTTTAAGTAAAAAATTTTACAATTGATTTTTTTGGAACGAATTTAGCATAAAAAATTATACAAAAATATAGTTCTTTTACATGAAATTTTTAACGCAATTAAATTCAAGTAATTTTTTGAGTAGGTCTTGTACTCCCCCCCCTGACATTTCATTGAATACAATGCACTAATTTTCATTTTTCGCAAATACTTTTGGAATCAAAAAAAATTATGTTAAATTTACGAGTAATTGCGTTTCTGAATAATTTTACAAATTCAATCAATTTATAAAATTAAAACCAGTTTAATAAATTTTGAAAAATTAAAAAAACTTGATTAAAATCAAAAAAATTTAAGTCATGTTTTTATTATATTTTCTGAAGTCTAGTTGGTAAATGAAATACTGGAAAAAAATTATAAAAATTTACGAAATTTGTTTTTTAAAAAAGAAATTTATTAATATTAAACAGTTATTTCATGACTCAGGTGAATAAAAAAAATAAAAAAAAACGCTATGGTGGTTTTGATCTCTTAATGCGATTTTAAATCAATTAGGAAGTTTCTAAAATTTTGTGGAACAGGTTTTACAAAAATAAAGAAAAAACTTCCCAATCAATTTTTCAACATCGCATGAGTCATAATTCCTTGCAAACCAATTTATGTCATTTTTCGAGTTGAAAAATCCGCCAAAAAAATGTCTAAATTATTATACCAAGGTTGAAATTATAAATCACGTTAAATCACGAAAAACGAACGCATCAAAAGGGCACCCGAAATGGTGAAAATTCAAGATTCACGAATCACGACGTTGAAACGTGTTTTCTCGCAGGTCAATTAGTGCCATCGCCTACAAGACTGGCGGTATTCGAAAACCGCGTATTTTGGTCGGACAGCACCAAACAAGGGATAATGAGCGTGAACAAATATGAAGGGTCATCTTCGATCCAAGCGGTTTACAAAAGTAGAGACGTCAAGGATCCGAAAGCTGTTAAAATAGTCCATTCTTTGTTACAAAAATCAGGTATATATTGATTACAACTCAATGAACAGTGACGTATTTTCTATAATTGACGTGGTTTGTTATTGTCGCAGAATCGAATCCTTGCGGAACCAATAATGGCAACTGTCATCATATGTGTGTGGTGACCAAAGTCAACGAAGCGGATATTCTAGGGTATCGCTGTGCCTGCAACATCGGATGGGCTTTGTCGAATGATCTTAAAACGTGTATAAGTAAGTTCTTCGTTGAAAGTTCTGAGAAAGATAGTCATCGAGTTAATTGTCGATTTTTCGCAGTGGTCAGCGAATTCTTGCTTTATTCTCAGCAACGTTATATCAAAGGACGTGTGCTGAATCCGACTTCGGAAGGATTCAGCGACGCTATATTACCAGTCGTCTCACGTCGAGCTCGTTTCGTCGGTTTGGATTTCGATTTCCAAAATAATTATATTTATTATTCGGATGTCCTGCAAGATGTTATATACAGGGTGCATAAAAATGGAACCGGTACGTTTCAAGAGGTACCTCTTTCAGGACAATCATTCTAACCCATCTCATTCTATATCCAGGCAAAGAAATCGTATTAGCTTCGCAAAACGAAGGCGTCGAAGGATTAGCCGTCGACTGGATGGCGAAAAATCTCTACTACATCGATAGCAGAAAAGGCACCTTGAATGTGCTCAGCACCAGGAACTTCACCAGTCGCCGAGTTCTGCTCAAGAATCTAAAACGACCCCGAGGAATCGTCGTCCACCCGAACCGAGGGTAAGTACCGCATCGTAATAATTCGCTCGAAATAATAAAATGATAACCGTATGTTTTTTTAATAGGTTTATATTTTTCTCAGAATGGGATCGACCGGCCAATATTAGTAGGATGCATACGGACGGTTCGAATTTGATGGTATTCCGTAACGTGACCTTGGGATGGCCTAATGGTTTAGCTATGGATTTCGCCATGGATCGGTTATACTGGTGCGATGCCCTTTTAGATCACGTACAACATTCTAATCTGGATGGAACTGACGTGAAGACGATAAATTCGAAATTAATAAGGCAGCCATTTTCCATCGCTATTTATCAAGGTACACCCTGGTTGACACGTGTCACGTCGCGAATGATTTTACTACTTGTTTTTCGTATGTAGATTGGATGTACATCACTGACTGGAGACTCGATTCTATAATTAAATTACACAAGTTGAACGGCGACATGGAGGAAGTAGTTACCAAAGAGCCGCAGAATAATAGATTATATGGAGTCAAGGTGTATAGCCAAAGCGAACAGGATATGAATAAAAATCACCCATGTTTGCCAAGTAATAATTACGGAGGATGTCAGAGTCTGTGCTTTGGTGTTCCGTCCAACACGTCTTCTGCGTTACAAGTAAGTTCCACTGAGACGAATATCGTGATCGATTAGTCCTCCAAGAAGGAGTACGTCGAATATTGGACGACTTTTTTGTATTTATGATTAAAACATCAACCGGGGATCTTCCTTAAATATCATCAAAAG
Source organism: Maconellicoccus hirsutus (assembly GCA_003261595.1). NCBI lineage: Eukaryota > Metazoa > Arthropoda > Insecta > Hemiptera > Pseudococcidae > Maconellicoccus > Maconellicoccus hirsutus. The sequence goes on along the minus strand of QBDW01005176.1, from coordinate 97,568 downwards.
CGTACAAAAGTGAATATATGTGAAAAGTTTTGCCTACTAAGAAATTTGGAGGGGCAGAAATATGCCAAATTGCGAATAACTCCTTCAATTTTGCAGTTAGACAAAATTTGTTGAATTCGTGTTTTACATATTGCCAAGTGGTAAAGAAACCGCGATTAGAAGGTTTTGCCTATCTTCTAAATCTAAGGCGCTAGAGCAAAATGAAAATTTGCAAGACCTACAACGCCTTCAGTTTTCGAGTTATGCAAAAATTGGTTATTACCTAATATGTGCACCTTATCAAGCTCTATAAAAAATATAATGACGTATTTTTGTCTAAATCTGAAAGCAGAGTAGCTACAACCCTCGAAACAAAATTTCGAATAAATCATATTACGATAATAAATAGCATGAAAAGCACGGTAAACTTCTCTATTTTCTTCGCAGGTAAAATGTGGCTGCTCTTATGGTGAAAAATTGGCAGACGATGAACGCAAATGTATCCCAGACCCCAGCGCCGAACCTCCCATAACCGCTTGTCCAAACAAATGGGATTTCATGTGCAATAACCAAAGATGTATCCCGAAAGCTTGGGTATGCGATGGCGACGACGATTGCTTGGATAATTCGGATGAAGAACAGAATTGCACCAGTAAGCAAAACGTTCTTTCATAATACCAAGACCGCTATCTCGAGTATTCTTGAATTTTCTGTCATTTCACCAGAACCCACTTGTAACGCTGGCGAATTCCAATGCGGTTCCGGCCGCTGCGTACCGATGACTTTTAAATGCGATGGCGAAAACGATTGCGGAGATTACAGCGATGAGACTGGTTGCGTCAATGTGACCTGCTCAATGTCTCAGTTCCTTTGCGACAACGGTCGTTGTATCCCGTCGAATTGGAAATGCGACTCTGAGAACGATTGCGGAGATGGCTCAGACGAAGGGGATTTCTGTACGGAGAAGACATGCGCGTATTTCCAATTCACGTGTCCTCGATCGGGCCATTGTATACCGCAGACGTGGGTTTGCGATGGTGATAATGATTGTTTTGATAACCAAGACGAAGAAGGGTGTCCGCCGATAACGTGCTCGGCGACGCAATTCAAGTGCGCAGATTTAAGACAATGTATCCAAGAGACATATAAATGCGATGGTATTCTGGATTGTAATGATGGCAGCGATGAGTTGGGATGTCGTAAGTATCATGTTACTCGATAGATTCCAGAACGTTAGAGATGACTAAACGTGATTCCTTTGCAGCTACTGTGTCGCCTAATCAATGCGATCCGGAGAAGCAATTTAGATGCGAGAAGTCCGGTATTTGCGTTCCTAAATCGTGGTACTGCGATGGTACCTCTGACTGTGATGATGATTCCGATGAACCTAAGACGTGTAAACAGGTAAATCACAAGTTGGAAGTAGCTTAGGAGGGTATAACTAAACTGAAGCCATGATGTTGCAGGTAGCCTGTCAATCGAATTATTACAAATGTAACAACTCGCATTGCATTTTCAAAGCGTATATTTGCGATGGACGAGACGATTGCGGAGATGGATCTGATGAAGATGTATCTCATGCTTGTACTCCTCCTCCATTCAGGTACGTTACGAAGGGACACGCCTTTGCTTCTGTGGTTCAGGTAGTAATCGAATTCAATGAATGGGTTACAGATGTGCCGATGGCGAATGGCAATGTCCAAATGTGACCGAACGTTGCGTTAATATTACGCAAGTCTGCAATGGTGTACCCGATTGTCCAAATGGCGCCGACGAAGGACCACTTTGCGACTTACAAGGATGCAAGAAACATGGCGGATTTTGTTCGAATGGTTGCCAAGAAACTCCAATTGTATGTTTACGAGCATCGTTAACCCGACAGAATCGTCGAGATATTAATTCCACTTTGAAACAGGGTCCTCAATGTACATGTCCTCGAGGAGAAACCCTTAATAACACCCACGACTGCATGGACGTAAACGAATGCGATCCTCCAGGTATATGCTCGCAGCACTGTACCAACACCAAAGGAAGCTTTTTCTGTAGCTGCTCCGATGGCTATATTCTGGAACCGAATAAGAGATCTTGCAAAGCAGTGAGTAAGTAAATCGCATCGATTTGGTTTATCTTCGTTACCATGAGAACACACAGTATGATCCACCTATGATCCTAGATCACAGTGCTGCTTTCCTTATCATATCGAACAGACATTCGATCTTGGTGGCTGATTTGAAGGAACAGGGCTTAGAACGTGTTCCCATTGCTGTCGAGAACGTGGTAGCTACCGCGTCAAATATGCACACTGGTACCATTTTCTGGTCTGATATGAAATTGAAAAAGATCTCGAGGTTGGATCGTGGCAAAACCACGCAGGATGTAAGTATTTCTAGGAGATCCATCGAAAATATCTTCAACTGTTGCGAGATACTGAATCTATGTCTATTTTATAACATAGATCATCACATCTGGATTGGATTTAGTCGAAGGTCTGGCTTATGACTGGATAGGAGGCCATTTATACTGGTTGGACTCGCGACTTAATACAATCGAGGTGTGTAAAGAATTTGGCTCCGATAGGATGGTTTTGATTAAAGAGAATATAACGCAACCTCGAGGAATGGTCTTAGATCCGACTCCTGGGTAAGTTATTTGAATCTTAATGACGTCTCGAGGCTCCGAAAAAGGATTAATACGGGAATTCTTGCAGAGCCTATTGGTTGTTCTGGACCGATTGGGGTGAAAACCCTCGAATCGAAAAAGCCGGCATGGATGGTACCAACAGATCGATCATCATCCACACCAAAATTTACTGGCCGAACGGATTAACGTTGGATATCGCCAATAGACGCGTGTACTTCGCTGATTCGAAACTAGATTTCATTGATTTTTGTAACTACGATGGTACCGGAAGACAGCAGGTGGTTGCTGGTAGTCATTACCTGCTGCATCCTCATTCTTTGACCTTGTTTGAAGACACGTTGTATTGGACGGATCGTCAACTCAATCGAGTAAGTTATGATTTGTAAGGGTTTGCGAAATGTATCTAATAGAATATCTGTAGGTGCTGTCGGCTCACAAATTCCGTGGCAAAAATCAAACCGTGGTGTCGCATTTGATATCTCAACCTCTGAGTATACACGTGCATCATCCGTCGTTGCAACCGATTACGCAGAATCCTTGCAGCGGCAATAAATGCGAACATTTTTGTCTACTTTCACCCTCATCGCCGACTGGATCAGCGTGTAAATGTAAACCTGGATATAGGATGACGCTTGACGGCAAATGTTACGAAGGTATGTAAAATTAACAGAAGATATAGGGTATCTCATAGGATGGCCATGAGATAACCTCATTATATTCTTTAATTGAGCAAACCATAACGTCAATTTATCCCACAGAGGACGTAGACTACCTCTTGGTAATGAAAGGTTCCCAAATTGTGGACGTCAGTTTACAACCGAAAGTCAAAAGCACAGGGCATATTTCACCAGTGGTCGGCATCGAAGGAGGTGTTATGCTGGATTACGACCACGCCATGGGTAACCTATTCTGGGTCCAAGGCACCAAAGAAGACGAAGACAACGATATTAATACAGGAAACGTGAGTATTTCCAAACGAGTGACCAATTTACTCGATTCCTTTTACCCTGAGGGTAATTTTGTATTTGCTTAGTGTACCATTTACACGATGTCTTATCATGGCGGAAACAAGACGGCCTTCTTGAGCGATATAAGTGGCCTGGTCGGTGCACCTTATGCCATAGCTTTTGATTGGATCGGGCGTAATTTATATATTGGTAACCAAATCGCATCAAATATCGAGGTCATCAAAGTCGATGGTAAAGAGAAATACAGAATGGTAATCTTATCCAATGATGGTAAAGATACATCGATAGCTAGACCCATTGGAATAGTCTTGGATCCGTTTGACGGGTAATTATAAATTCTCCCCCAATGATCTAATCCTCATTCCCTTTTTAACCTGAGTCATATTTGTGGACAGTAAAATGTACTGGGCGGATGAAGGAGGTTTTGGTGTTCCACCAAAAATTGGTAAAGCCAACATGGATGGATCCATGTCCACTATTTTAGTAAATAACAACGATGTGCCTCAAGCCATCGCCATAGATTTGGATACCAAGAAGATCTACTACAGTACACAGTTTCCAAGCACGGTAAATACCTTCTGTGGTTTTATACGATCTCAACTTCGATCCGGAAATTAATCGATATATTCGTAGATCAAAACTGTCAACACATATGGTCAAAACATCGAAGTGCTTCTTACCGACGTCAATGGCATATCTTTACCTAAGGCTTTGGCTGTATACGAGAGACGCTTGTATTATTTAGATCCACGATACGACAAACTAGAAAGAGTCAGCTTGGAGAATGTAACCAATGCTGAAATCATTATAGATAACGAATCCGATCTGAAATCATTTGTGGTCTTTAAAAAACGCCAAAGTAAGTTACCTTGAATAATTCTATTTGCATCTTACAGCAATTCCTAACACGTTGTCTGTTTCCCTTCATTACAGCCAAGAGTCATCCTTGTCTCCAAAACAACGGAGGTTGCGAACAGCTTTGCATACCGTTTGAAGGATTTGCCAAAACATGCGGTTGCTCGATTGGTTATACGAAAGAGGATGAGATAAGATGCACACCATATCAAAACTTCGCTATTGTTACCCAACTAGACATTGCTAGAGGGTACAGTCTCACCGACTCGTCCGAAGCCATGGTTCCTATTTCTGGTCCTGGTACGTCAACGTCTGCAATAGATGATCTGCTTCGTGAACAAATATCATCATTGAGTTTTTGTCTGCAGGACATCACATCCTACACGTGGACTTCCATTACTCCCAAAAATGGATTTACTGGGTGGAATTCAATCGCGGCAATTGGAACGGTATCTACAGGATACGTCCAAACGGTACTGAATTACAAGCCGTTGTCAAAGATGGCATCGGTTCCAATGGAATCAGAGGTTTGGCCGTTGACTGGATCGCTGGTAATTTGTACTTCACCAATGTTTTCCCCCACGAGAACTACGTCGAAGTTTGCTGGCTCGACGGATCGATGAGAAAAGTTCTCGTCAAAACTACCACAGACTCTCCTAAAGAATTAGCCGTCAATCCGATCAAAAGGTAGGATATCCATGGAGCATCAACAAATACTGGAATTTCCTTGTGATTTTTTCGCATTTTCATAGATACTTATACTGGATCGACTACGGTCAATATCCAAAAATCGGTAAATCCTACTTAGACGGTAGTCAATGGACTCCAATTGTTACCAGCGGTATAAGCATGCCTCGCGATTTGACCGTCGATATGAATACCCACGATGTATACTGGGTCGATGCCAGACTAGACAGGATACAAAAAGTATCCTTCAACGGAGGCAATAGACAAGTAAAGATGTGATTTTAATTGAACACATTTCTAAAGCTCGTCGCTCATTCATCCATAATTTTATAGATCATCAGGAGGAATCTACCGAATCCTTTGGGTATTGCTGTTTACAAAAGCGATGTGTATTGGGTTGATAGAAACTTGAATAGTGTATACAGAGCATCCAAATTACCCTCGACTAATTTAACCTCTCCTAATGTTTTCCGCACCAATTTACCAAGACTCAGGGATATCGCTATTTATGATTCCATCAACCAACCCGCCGATGACCAGAATCCTTGCTCGAGATTAGGTAAGGATGTCGTTTCTACGACTACTGTGTCATTTAATTGAACGGAGACAGATTTGCGAAAAGGAGGGGAGGGCTTACATCAAGAGGAATGAAGTCCCTAAAATTCAACTATTATTCAAACCTCGAATTAAATTCTAGGTAATGGAGGCTGCGAACAGTTATGTTTCTCATATCCTGTTGATCCAGTGAACAAATTCAAGTTCAAGTGTGACTGCGCAACCGGGGTCATCGCTCCGGGTAGCTTATCGAAATGCGACACTCTATCCGAGTATTTGGTATTTGCGACAAGGACGGAAATCCGGTCCGTCAGCTTGGACCCGCAATCGACCAACGTGCCGTTTAAACCGATTGTGAGTCAACTTCAACATTTTCTACTCATCCCAACCTGCGAAATGACCACACCGTTGTTATTTACAGGGAAACCTAACCAACGTCGTCGGTATCGATTTCGACTACGCCGATAGTAAATTATTCTTCACGCAAATTCGACCATGGGCACGAATTGGCTCGTTGCCGAGTAACGAACCGACTGCAAATGCTGTACAATCCATATTAACCAGAGGTATCAACCCCGAAGGTATCTCGTACGATTGGACGCAGAAGAAAATCTATTGGACTGATTCCTCGAATAATTCAATTTACGCTATGAACCTCGATGGATCTCAATTGGTAATGATAGCTCGAGTAGAACGTCCCAGAGCTATAGTTCTGGATCCTTGTAATGGGTAAGATGATCGAGTCTTTGATGATTGGAATATACTCTTGAAATCGGTAATTAACAATTTCGGGTATTTGCAGAACATTGTATTACACCGACTGGGGCAGATTCGGCACCTCTGGTAAGATATTCCGGACAACGATGGCCGGCTCTTTGAAAAAAGCCATCATCGACAAAGACCTATCGCAACCTAGCGGTCTAACTATTGACTTCGACGAAAGAATGTTGTATTGGTCTGACGCGGTTAGGGAGAAAATCGAAAAATCCACGTTGACCGGTGCCAATCGAGAGGTAAGTTGGAACTTCGTCAAATCGACAATAGGTTACGCTCATCGGTCCATTTTCTCAGGTGCTCATCTCGGCCACAATTTACCCCTTCGCTTTGACCGTCCATGGAAAATACATCTACTGGACTGATTTACAACTAAGAGGTGTATTCAGAGCTGAAAAGCACACCGGAGCTAATATGATAGAGATCGTCAAACGCCTCGAAGACTCGCCTCGAGATATAACCGTGTACTCGAAGGAACGTCAAAAATGCACCTTCAACCCGTGCAACTTCAATAACGGAGGATGCGCTCAGTCGTGCCATCCTGGATTGAACGGAACCGTAAGTACTCATCGTAGATCTTCAACCCAAACTGAGATCTCCATCATCACCATTTTCTTTTCTGGTAATTCTTCAGGCCGAATGTAAATGCGACGATAACTCCAACTTGGTCAACGATGGGCGTATGTGTGTGCCTAAAAACGTCTCTTGCGAGGCATCCAAATTCCATTGCCGAAACGGTAAATGTATCTCGAGAATGTGGGCTTGCGACGGCGACGACGACTGTGGCGATAATAGCGACGAAGATGTGAAATATTGTAGTAAGTAGTGCATCCTTATGTAGCCTGACATCTCCTGAGACAAGCTCATCACCTGTTCTCGTTTCAGCTTATCACTCGTGCAGCAGCAACGAGTTCAGATGCGCTAATGGACGTTGTATATTCAAAACGTGGAAATGTGATCACGAAAACGATTGTAGAGATGGATCGGACGAGGTGGATTGTAATTATCCACCTTGCGCCAACGGCGAGTTTACCTGCGCCAATTTCAGATGTATTCCCCAAGCTCAGGTTAATACTTGATCATTCTACTTCCTACCCAACCCCACTCCCTTCCTCAAGAACCGCGATTTCCTAAAATGACACATATACCTTCAGGTCTGTAACGGCGTCAACGACTGCAAAGACAATGTGACCTCTGACGAAACCCACGATCGCTGCCCACGTAACATGACCTGTCCGGCCAACCACCTTAAATGCGAATCTACCAACATATGCGTCGAGCCATATTGGCTTTGCGATGGCGATAACGATTGCGGCGATAATAGCGACGAAAATCCCGTACATTGCGCTCAACGTACTTGCCCGACCAATAGTTTCAGGTATACAAGAAGTCCACTTCTCATCATGACAAATTATTCAACCCGAGTTACCCCCTAGGTGCCCCAACCATCGTTGTATCCCAGCCACGTGGTACTGCGATGGTGACGACGACTGCGGCGACGGCTCGGACGAACCTCCTGAGTACTGTAAATCCGAAGGACGAACGTGTTTCGGTGATTTGTTCACCTGCGATAATGGCAATTGCATACCGAGGATTTACATTTGCGACGGAGATAACGATTGCTTGGATAATTCGGACGAAGACGCGAGGCATCAGTGTAGTAAGTATTCTGTTGAGGAGATGTCCTATGATAAGTATTCAGTGTGTGACAAGAGACAGAGGAAGCATGGGGAGAAAGTGTCACAAAAAAAAGGGCTTTGATAAAACAAATTTTTTCAAGACTTGACAAATTTGGAAAAATTTCTACTTTTTTCCTCAAAACAATTATCAATTCACTGGAATTTTCAAAACAAAATCTTGTCTACCATTACACACACCCCTCCTTCTCACAAAAATGCTACTTACAAATGAAAATTAATACATTCTTATCTACTTACCAATTTTTTACCGGAGGAAAACAAATTCTTCAAATTATACCGTTTCAAAATCTGAAAATAAAAAAAAAAATTTAAATAGAGATTTTAACAATGTAACTGAAATTTTCAAATAACTTGTCAATCCCCCCCCCCCCCTCTGAAATCTTCCCTTTGGCAATAGTCTAGGCAAATTGAGGTTTTTTGGGGGCAAAATTTCTTGAAAGCGTTTTATCGCTTTCAAGTGTTGATTGGGGTCCCCTTTTGTATAAAATACCCAAGTGAATCACTCCAACCCCTGTGCGTTATTTCCTAGGGGCCCGAACGTGTCCACAATTTCAGTTCTTCGACTATCACTTGAAAACTACAGCATGTAGGAAAAAATAAATCAAACAAGAAATCATCCACATAAAATTCCCTACAAAATGATACCAAACATGACCTCTTTTCATTGAATTTTACCCCCTTTAAAGGAGTTCAAAAAATGCCAATTTTTAAAAAACGCAAATTTTGTAAAATAAATGAATTTTTCTTCCATTTATGCGTGAGTTTGTGTGATGCACTTCTATTATAGTTTGTATCACGCGTTTGTAAATGACTTTCCATCCCCTCCCTCTTTTCCTTTCCCTTCTTGTAGTTTAAGCGGTTAACTCCGAAAGACGGCGAACCACTTGATTTTATGAAAAAGACATCACGTGTGGTTTTTATTTTGGTATAGAACCATAAGAAAATCTCTGACAAGAGTTGGCAAAAAACCTCACATAGGGGGGAGGAGGACACCCCCATTTAGGGACTCTGAGATATGAAAGTGATCAAGGTGTATTTTCCATATAATTTGACCCTCCTGGACACAAATTCGCCATTAGTTTTCTCATAGAAGGTGTAGTATTTCCACAATCGTTTAATTTGTATGTGAAAACTTGTATAATTTGTGTGATAACAAGAAATTTTACTCGCTGCAAAAATTTGCGAACCCCTTTCACTAACTGACTTCGTTCTGTAATTCCTTAGATAACAGAAAATGCGACGAAACGACCGAATTCACATGTTGGGAGAATAAATCATGGAATCGAGCTCAGTGTATACCGAAAAAATGGCTTTGCGATGGCGATCCAGATTGCGTCGATGGCGCCGATGAGAACTCAACCGCTTTAAATTGTTCGAAGACCTCACCTTGTAGTTCAGATCAATTTACTTGCGGCAATGGACGATGTATTAATAGAGTACGTACACTCGAATCGTTTTTTTTGGACTATTTGATGTAAATTTGTAATTTTTTAAATTTATCGAGGAATTTTTATTAATAGGGTTGGCTTTGCGATCACGATAACGATTGCGGTGACGGCACAGATGAAGGTAAAGAATGCCAAGGCCAATACCAGACATGCTCGTCGGCCGAATTCGCTTGCCAAAATTTCAAATGTATTCGCAAAACGTATCGTTGCGATGGCGAGAATGATTGCGGTGATAATTCGGATGAGTTTAATTGCCAAAGTGAGTAATCAGAATTACTTCTTATTGTTTCTCTGTGATATTAACTGATTTTTTTTCTCTGTGAAGATAAAACTTCCACGTGCCCGAGTGATAAATTTAGGTGTAAAAATGGCCAATGCATAGATTCTCAGCTTGTTTGTAACAAAGTATCTGATTGCTCGGATGATAGCGACGAACCGGCTCATTGTAATGTAGACGAATGTGCTAAAGTGGAGTTGAACCAATGCGGTCATAAATGCGTAGATACCCCCACCAGTTATTACTGCGAATGTAATCATGGATACAAGTAAGTACACCTGGAGGTGTTTCGGTATGAAGTACAGAGTGAAGCCTATGGCCTAATCCTTGTGTTTGTCTAGACTACTCGAAGATGGCAAAGCTTGCGCTGATATCAACGAATGTATCGAAACTCCAGGAGTATGTTCTCAGTATTGCTCCAATACTCCTGGTTCGTACTATTGTAAATGCGACGAAACCTATTATGATCGGGAACCCGATGAGCACACGTGTAAAAGACGCGATCGAACGAAGCCTTGGCTTTTGTTCACCAACAAATACTACATTAGGAATATGTCGTTGGACGGTAGCGTGTATTCGTTGATGCATCAAGACATGCTAAACGTTGTAGCTTTGGATATCGATTATAAAGATAATAAATTATACTTCTGCGATGTGAATGCCAAAACTATATATAGGTATGTGCTCTTTACAACTTTCAATCTGTGGATCCATGTCGTCATCTGTTTGCTAAACTAACCTCCATGGTTTTCTTATAGATCTACAATCGGTTCCTCGGAACGTGAAAAAATCATCAGACACGATAGCCACGGTTTAGAAGGCATCGCTGTGGATTGGGTTAGCAGAAAGTTATACTGGTTGGATCGTCATAGCAAACATCTAGAAGTCTCTCAACTCGATGGCACGCAAAGGAAAACCCTCAAAGCGGGCATCCAAGATCCTCGAGCTCTAGTCGCGCATCCTGGCATTGGTTACTTGTTTCTGACTAGTTGGAATCTACAGGTAAGTCCTGCAAATAGATCTACCATGCTGATCAATGGACAAAGAACCTTAATAAGAGTGATCTCTTCGTTGTAGGCATGCATAGCCAAAGTTGGCATGGATGGATCGAATTTCACGCGTATTTTGACCCACGAGAACGATATCGCTTGGCCGAATGCATTAACCATTGATTACTTCGCTGATCGGATCTATTGGGCTGATGCTCACTTAGACTATATCGCTTCGGCTGACTTGGAAGGTCGCCATAAGCATATTATCATCTCAGGAGATAAACTAGTCCCGCATGTTTTTGCGATGACCTTATTCGAGGATCATATTTTCTGGTCAGATTGGAATCTGAAGGCCATCTATAGAGCTAATAAATTCACCGGTGAGATTTTACGTTTTGTTATTAAATTAAAAAATGACGGAAATGGGGAAAAAACGAATGTGGATGTAACGGAAATCCATGGAGAAGACGTTCTCTTTTTGGGAAAAATTTTAGCAAGTTCTAAATAAAAAAAGAGAACACCTTCTTTCGTCTGTTTTCGCCATTTTTTCCCAATTCATTGACAAATGTTCAACGGTTTGATGGTTTTGATTCAACGATCCAAATACAGGAGCTGACTACACCGTATTAAGGAACACCACTCATAGACCATTCGACGTGCACGTTTACCACCCCCTCAGACAGCTCCCATATCCTAATCCGTGTGGTAACGACAACGGAGGATGTTCTCATCTCTGCTTACTAAAACCCGTTCCTGGAGTGGATGCTAGCCCAGATGGATACATGGAAACCATGAGTCCAGTAACGTTTGTCTGCGCTTGCCCCAACCAATTCTACCTCGATCCTCAAAATGGCAAAACCTGTATCGCCAATTGCACAGTAGGACAGCACAGATGCGGTGGGAGGGACGAAAAGTGTATACCTTGGTTCTGGAGGTAAGTGTGAAGTCGTAACATTTTCATGAGGATATTTACATATATTACATTGCGGATACTTGCAGATGTGACGGCGAGAAGGACTGCGCTGATGGATCTGACGAACCTAGCACTTGCCCTCCGAGGCACTGTCGCGGTGGCGCTTTCCAATGCGCCAATGGCAACTGCACCCCGTCGGCTACCATTTGCGACGGCGTTAACGACTGCGGCGATAAATCAGACGAGTTACATTGTGACCTGCCATGTCCCGATTTGGAATTTAAATGTAAATCCAACGGTAGATGTATACTGAATTCTTGGAAATGCGACGGAGAACCTGATTGCAAAGATGGAAGTGACGAAGATGCTCAGACGTGCCGTAAGTACCATTACCATCTACTCTTGGCACTTCCCCAGGAGCCAATTCTAACCATTTCCACCATCTTCTTACAGATAACCGAACCTGCGATCCTGAATCGGAATTCTCTTGTAAGAACGGACGCTGCATACCTAAACTATGGATGTGCGATTTCGACAATGATTGCGGAGATGATTCGGACGAACCAGCATACATGTGTAGACAACGCAACTGTACCAATGGCTGGCAACGATGCCCAGGACGTACCAATTACCGATGCATTCCAAAATGGCTCTTCTGCGACGGTAAAGACGACTGTAGAGATGGTTCGGACGAATTACCAGAGAACTGTCCGAAATGCCATGAAACCGGAGACTTCCAGTGTAGGAATAATCGTTGTATACCGAAGTAAGTTCGCTCCTCCCTTCATTATCATGCTCATCAATTTTCGGCATCATGCTAACCATGGCATCTCTTCTTCAGACGATGGTTATGCGATTTCGAAAACGATTGCGGTGATAATTCGGACGAAAGCGAAGAACTGTGTAGAGGATCATATAGACCTTGCTCTGAATCCGAATTCCAATGCTCTAATACCAAATGTATCCCTAACCAATGGCGTTGCGATCACGACGACGATTGTGGAGATGGCTCCGATGAAATTAACTGCGGTAATTTCAAGTGCAAGGTAAGTCCTAGCTCATCACTGAATTTCACTCTCCTTTGCTGAAACTCGACCACTGAGCCTTTCGATTCTTCTTCCCCAGAACGGAACATTCCAATGTAACAGCGGCCATTGCATCGCCGGATACTTCCGATGCGATGGTGACAAAGATTGCAGAGATTTAAGCGACGAAATAGGCTGCCCACCGAGATTCCCCGGCGGTAAATACTGCCCCGATAGTAAATTCGAATGCAAAGCTACCAAATTATGTGTTGAAGATACCGAACTCTGCGATGGTAACGATGACTGTGGAGATAACTCGGACGAAGCTCCAGGACTATGCAGTGAGTATCGGTTGTTTTCATGGTCCTTAGCGCTTTGGACATCCACCAGCTCATTTTTTCCATTCCCGATACAGACAACTTCAACTGCACGACTCTACGAAGATTCCAATGCGATAATAAACGTTGCATACCGTTTTACCAACTATGCGACGGTTTTGATAATTGCGAAGATGGCTCGGACGAGAATAACCTGACGTTATGTCATAAACCAAACACCAAACCTTGCGATTTATACGCCGAGTATCAATGTGCCAATAAAAATTGTGTTCCTAAGGCTGCGCTGTGCAATCATATCAACGACTGTGATGATAATTCCGATGAATTAGGATGCCGTAAGTTGTGTCCTATTCGCGATACAAACGTATCCGCCGATGGTACCGATTTCCATGTGTCTGTTTTCTGCGTAGATTACGGAGATGTATGTAAAGAACCCACCAAAGGAGGCTGTGAACATTATTGTACCAATATTACCGCAGCGGATGGATATATCTGCGGATGTTATTCAGGATTCATAGTTAATCACGAAAATAGTAAAATGTGTATAGGTGAGTTCCCCCTTTCATCATCTCTCCCTTCATCACGTTCACCGATACCTTGAGGCGCCTCTTTAATCGATATAATCACTCGAAAAATTCGCAGATATCGACGAATGCGCGACTGGAACGCACAAATGTACCCAAATCTGCACGAATTTCAACGGAACTTACGCGTGCTCGTGCAGAGAAGGTTTTGAACTAAGTGATACGCAAAGTGGAGTATGCCGAGCACTAGATACCAAAGTAAGTCTATGACTTTCCACTCCAACTCAATCAACAACTCGTAATTTACCCTCTGTGATATTTCCAGCTAACAATATTATTCGCCAACGGGGCCGAAATTCGAGGATACGAAATGCACAACAAACGCATGCTCGAGGTGATCGAGAACGAACACAGAATCGAGGCTATTGACTTCGAGCCCACGAACGAGATGATATTCTGGGCGGATTCGTATGATAAAACGATCAAAAGATCTTATATGGTTAATGCGATCGATGGTAAAGTGAAGATAGGATATGCTCAAGATTTGAATGTGAAAGGTAAGAAGACTCGATGATCACTGGAGGAGAATTCAGCGTGATTATCGGTTAATTATACTAAAATACTCGACTAGGTACATCGAAACCTAATGGAATCGCTGTGGATTGGGTTGCTGGTAATTTATATTGGACGGAGGTTGATCGCAGCGGGTCTAAACCGAAAGGAAAAATACTCGTGTCTACTTTAGATGGACGATACAAACGATCCTTAATTACCACTTGTAAGTTGATCCTGTTATCATCTTGGATGTTGGTCTTATACTAATTGGATATCCTTGTATTAACTATTTTGTAGACTTAGACGACCCTACTTCGGTCGCCGTCGATCCCCAATTAGGCAAAATGTTCTGGACGGATGCAGGAGATTCACCGTCCATAGAAACCGCATGGTTGGATGGCGCCAAACGAAGGCAATTGGTTGGTGACAGACTAAGACGTCCTTCTGGATTGACCATCGATTATGCAATGGATCATACTTTGTATTGGGTTGACGATAAGATGAAAACTATCGAGTCGATTAAACCCGATGGAACAAATAGAATGATCATAGTGAGAGGTAAGTTTACACATGGACGGGTTAAATCATCCAAATAGTCCATTGTAATAACTTTGGTCAATATTTACGCAGATATCCAAGTACATCCTTTGTCTTTGGATGTCTTCGAGAATTACATATTCTGGATCGCCGGCAAAACCGGAGAACTCATTAGACAAGATAAATTCAATCGAGGTGTACCAGTAACTATAGCTAAGAATTTAGTCAATCCTTCCAGCGTCAAAGGTCAGTATAAAACTACGCTTTAAACCAGAGGAATATCTTCCTCTCAAGAGCCAGTTCATCAATTATTCTCAATTTTCAGCCTATCACGCTGCCAGATACAACACATCATTACCAAACCCATGTAAAAATAGTCCCTGCTCTCATCTATGTCTAATTATACCAGGAGGTATGTCGTGCGCATGCCCAGATAACACCAAACCCAAAACTGGAATCAGCGAAGTAGCCTGCGACGCTGGTAAGTTCCATTTACCAAATCTCTCCTTGAATCGCACCCCGATTAACCTCTTCATCTCAACGCAGCATCCGAACAACCCAAAGCAGCTCCTCAGATATGCTTATGCGAAAACGGAGGTATATGCAAAGAAGGCACCAAAGAGGAATTAGTTTGCTCGTGTCCGGACGAATATAGCGGCCTCTACTGTGAAGTTCACGCCAAGCAATCGCATATCCTGATCTTCAACAGGTCCAATTTACTGTACCCATTCGTCATCGGCGTCGTTTTAATAGCGGCCATTTTGGTGTTCTTTGTTTTAAGAAAGAGGCCATTGTAAGTACCTCATTTTGCTTCTCGATAAACGTCGTTCGTACTAAACCTTGATTTTTTATCTGCACAGCGGCAAAGGTACCGGACTAGGTAGATTGACTAATTCGCAAAGCGTATCGTTCAGACAAGGAACCAACGTGGAATTCGGTAACGCCGGATTTACCAATGGTCCAGGAACAGGAGTAAGTCCTCCTTTACTTTACAAACTCCCTCTACGAATTAATACCAACGTTGTATTTTCAGGAACCAATGGATGTCGCTCAAATGACTGACTTCAGTAGTAAAAGTCGAGACTTTAGTAACCCCATGTACGACGCTTTGGGCGGCGTCGACGCGAATATAATTTCCGATAATGGCGCCGGAATTTACGAAGTTCCTTTAGATGTGACTAATAAAATACAAGAACCATCATCAGCCATATTGGCTCCGTCCAGTATTATTCAAAAGTCTTCGCCTCAGATACACGTAAGGCATCGTGAACTGGATCCGACCAGCGTCGATACCGGTAAAGATACTCAAAAGCTCGTCGAAGAAGATAAATCGGAGTGTTAAATTTAGCCAAAAAATGTCAATTTTTTATCAATTAATTTATTTTTTTTTTTGGGAAAAAAATTAGAAAATTTTTTTTATAAATACGACTGTTATTAAGTTGTACATAATCAAATATACGTTCGCGAGGTATTCGAACGTTTGTAAAAAATTCGTTTTTTTTTGTGCATTTAACGTTGAATTTCGTGTTTTTTTGTTCCCCCTCTTTTTTGTTATCGAAGAAGATTTTCGAAAGGAAATCGAAATTAATCGCGTGATCTCATGTGTAAAAAATTGCTTTTTTTAAATCCGCATTTTTGAAAAAAAAAAACAAATTACCGCCGATCGAAAATCTTCTTTGTGTTCCTCTCGAAACCCTAAATCACTTGTTATCTCTTCATCGAGTGGAATATTCCGCAATATTATTTTACATTACCGAATTTTTTTTTATTTGTTTTCGCGTGACGATTTTTTAATCACATTTACCTGAGATGTTATTATTACGGATTTTTTTAATGAGTTTATTTATTGTTTATTTTTTTGTAACTTAATTTATTTACGGTTATTTTTTATTCGTACGTGAAAAGTAACCACGAGTGTATAAATGAAAAAAATCATTTAATTATAGTGAGATCTCGACGTACAAACGACACATGTCGATAAATGAAGTGTTTTTTTTATTGAAAATTTTTAATTTATGAAATATTTCGAAGATTATTCTGTAAGTAGCCGCGTATTGTTTATAACATTCCGCCCACCCTACCATTTTTATTGTGTACATTGTTGTTTGTTATTTGTAATTTGTATAAATACCCCTCCCTTTTTTTCTCATCCCTGTATTATAATTTGTTCATATGTATTATTGTGATAAAAGAAAATTTCTTGTTGTATTAACCACAATTTTTTTCTTTTTTTTTCTTTTTTTGAAAAAGCGATGTGTTATGTATGATTTATGTAATATGTTGTTAATTTGTAATAAAATATTTATGGTCGTTTGAATTATTAAACGGAGGTAATTATTATTTCACGAATTCGGTGACAAGTTGACTTTGAGGAGGGAGGGGAAATTCGTGACAGTCGAAGGGTATGATCGATTTTTTTGAATTTAAATGTTGTATTTTCAATATATCTGGAGACCTTCAAATCGCAATTTACCAACCCCTGTGGTTTCTTTCAGAAAAATAGAGTAATTTTGGTACGAAATTCCATTTAAAATTATTTAAAAAAAACACCTCAATTTATATTCTTTTATGGTAATTAAAATGCTTAATTTCCCTCTCCACTCACTTTTATGCTTTGAATATAAGCATAAATTATTCTGATAAAAATACAAATTTTGGACAAGGTTATTAAAAAAATCCACATGAAGTCGTGCCTCCTTTTTTTGACCTTCGAAGCGAACATTCCATAACGCATTGCAATATAAACGGAGAGATAAGATGAGGATCTGATATTTCCTCAATTCATATTTAATACAACGAACGTACTTACTACTTATCTTAAAACTTTGACTATGAACCAGAACATTCTAAAGGTGGCAACACTGAATCGTACATCAGCTGATTTACACAATTAATTGATAATTTCATATCTTCGAAAAAAATCAACAACACGTAAAAAGTATGATGACGAAGAATTTCTTTTTTTTTTTATTAATAAAATTAATACAAAGATCTTTTTTCGAATTATTCGAATCTTTTATTTAAAAAATTAAAAAAATCGTAGAATAGAAAATTAAAATACCAACGAAAAATTAATCTAATCTACAATGTATGAATTCCAATATTAAATTTTCTATCGATCTCGTTAACGAAGCTACGCAATAAATTCGCTAATCAAATTTTAATCGAATTCTTGCACAAAAAGTATTCGAAATATTTAAAACTTGATTAAAATAAAGCGCTTAAATATAACACGCGTTTGATCGATCATCGATTCAGTACGGTACCCGAACGATGGTAACACTGTGTCGATAAAAAAACCGTGATTTCGTGATTGAAAATTTGAAAATCGAACGTTTAATTATCATCATCGTGTTTTGGCGCATTCTTTGGCCAATAATTGCAAAGGGCCAAGTAAATTATTGGGGGGTGTCTTGAGGCTGAGGGCATCTTCAAAACCAATGATCATCTTGCGAAACATTTTCAAATAAATCGCGTCTAAAGTCTAAAAACTGGAGTATCTCGGTCATCAGCTGATTGCTTAAAGAGGGGAAATAAAATATATTTATTTATTTGGCGACATGACCTCCACCTCCCTTTTCCTATCAATAAATTACCCAAGATCCGTTTCAGTTCAAGATTAGAGATAAAATTAGACGAGATAAATAGCATAAAATTAATTTAAAAAATCTCAAATCGTCCTCAGAAATCACGCCATTTTGCCAAACACCTTCGAAAATCGCCCCCTAAATGGCACCAATGCTTTAATCCGCGAACCTGAAATTCTACGTAATCTTTAAATCTACGATTTGCGCATTAAAACTAAATTTATACAATCGTAATTAAAACATTATCGCGATCGAGACGTAGCTACAAGTTCATTGTACTTATGACACGAGTAATTCGCAGACGATGCAATAATTCACTGCACAAACGAAGGTAACAAAGCGAAGGGGAAATATTCGGTAAAAGGTGAAGAAAGGGAAAAGAAACAGAAAATCGAAGAATTTAGAGAAAAACTATTCGTGTTGGTATTAAATTTTACAACTTAATGGCCACTTTGGTCACACGACGAACATTTTTCAAAGGTCGTTAATAAAATGAAAATGTCGTAGTAAAAATGGGCTACATTTATACTTACGAAATACGATAATTGGGGAGCCCGATGAGGCCACCTGACGGTTATCATCCCCTCGTCCATGTCAGTTCCTTTGCTATAATACTTTTTTTTCGGTTGGTAGCCTTGGAAGCATTTTTGAGCAAAGAATTACCCCTCCTTTGCTTACCCACACCCTTGGAATTCCCAAACCCAATTTCTTTCTGAAACGAAGAACCCTAAATAATATTTTAAAACAAATTATTCAAAAATATGTACCGACGAAAAAGGGCAGAGAATCCAAAAATTGACAGAATTTCGTTATTTTTTCAGCATAAGTCGAGAAAAAATGCACTTATGATAAAATTCATAATAACTAAAAATATTCCCCGTGAAATTCTTCATAAATTTCATTTCAAGCAATTTTCACGTAAATCACGACGTAGACGAAAAAATTGCGTTTGAAATTTTGCAATTGGAGAAGTACCAAGACAGGTGATTCATTATGGTAGTTATTTTGTCTACAAGGCTTATATTATTTTTATTTTGTTTTAGCGGAACATCATTCAGGATCACTTTTCGAATTGAATTATTTTTTAAATAAAAAGACAAGGAGGTGTGGAGGGGGGGGGGTGTGAAATTTTACGACGGATTTTTCTACATAAAGGTCAGGACGAGGCTCGGAGAGAATTTTCGAAAAAGAATTTTTGGTTTGGATTTTCTCAGTTTCGTTGTATGATTATCAAGAATGGATTACTCCTTAATTAATATTTTTTTTTAAATGAATCAAAGTTACCAAATACTGAAACTTAAAATTTTCACATCGAAAATTTTTCAATTATCGATTTATTATTTTGAGACGTAAAAAAAAAGAACCTCATAAAACCTACTGAATTTTTTGGTAATATTAAGCCAGTCAAATTTAGAAAAAATCAACATAAAACAGTTTTCAGATTTTTCGCTGAAAAAAAAAATCGGTTTAGTTGGAAAGTTAACACGTAAAAAATTCGACACGTGGATCACCGATTAGAATAATTTATCAGTTTATGTTTTTCAAAAATACGAGTTCGTTTTAAAACAATCGAACTTTTTATTTTGTAGAAACATTGAAAAAAAAAGAACGAGAACTCCAAAAACTTTTTTTTCGATATTATTACATTTTCGTCGAAACGTAATAACCGTATTTATTGTTATTTCCCGAAATCATTAAAAATAGATAACTCGATTATTCGAATACACAGACTTGGGTAATTAAATACGTCGAAAGGTTTATCGATAATTGAATAAACCTTATCGCGTCTCGAGTTAATAAAAAATAACTTCAAGCTTCGGGAAACATTTCGGGTAAAAATTAAGCTAAAATTGAAACCGTCTTCGATCTCGCTGCCTTGCTGATTTACATGGGAAAAAAATTCTTACAAATAAATCCTTATACATATTCGACTTTAAATATATAAAATACTTAAATTGAACTTTCTCGTTATGATGATTCAATAACTATGAATCGGTCTTTTTCACTTTGCTGTCGGCCCATTAAAATTGCACAACGCGGCAGCAAAGCAGAAAAAGACAAATTCAAAGAAATCTCAATTACGATTTGAACTGAAAATACACGTTTTGTTTACGTTTACTTCGCAAGTGCAACATCGCGCAACACGTTAGCACCAAAAACTCAAACACCGTTCACACCGAGTTACAAAAAATAAACTGAAATTCCGAGTGAAATTCCTGCATACATCGGCTAGCTAATAATAAATTAATGATAAAAATTCGTATTTCGTTGATAAAATTTAAGTACTTTACGAGCGTATACTTTCAACACTTAGATAATTCGACTTTCACGTAAGATAACGTTGGGTCGCATACTTGGAAAAATTATCGACGTTATGAAATTACCCAAGGTACGTTTTGGTCAAAAAATTTACGAAAATTTTCATCCAAAAACAAAAACACGTACGCGAAATCACACGACACGACACCACAACCCAACTTTGAAATTTTCGTCATCGCTGAATATCGAAAAACGAACCTCGTCGAACGCGCGACTACTCCTGCTATGGATTTCTAGATCTTTAGATTCAAAATTGAAAAATTCCAACGTCCAGAGAGAGCTCTCTTTCAGCAACTATCATCATGATAATCGGCACCGACTGTGAGGAGCATAATGACGCATTTTTTATCATTATCAGCTTTACGGGGGACTTGGACGAAAGTGATATACACGCGTTCTTTCGCAATGTCGACGAAAAAGTGGTGTGTTTACTCTTCGAGTGACGCTATAGCATTGAAAAAAAATGACGCAAATGATAACCTTCTGAATAATACGAGTAACGCATGCGTATTCATATCCAACGTGTGTGTTGTTTTTTTTACGCTATCGTTACATAGTCGAGTGATTTAAATAATTTACTATTCAAGTCGCCGTCTCTTGTCGCTGTTTACAAGGTGAAAGCCATTGACTTAGGTTGTATACGTGATCGTTTCGACCCACAGTAACGGGACGCTTTTCCGAATCTGCGCTCTTGGACCGAACGCAAAGGGAAGAAAACGCCGAACCGGTTAACGATGTTTATATTACGCAGAGACTATACGACGGGGAAGGAGGAGAAGGGAATTACCCAAACAATATCGTTTCAATCGCATGTGGGAATTTTCCATACTTTTTATCAACCAACTTAGAAGCAAGGGGAGGCTCACAGGTGAAACTTTCCTCGACTGAGTTCAAATTAAAAAATAAATTTTAAAAGAGCAATAAATCACTCGAATAAGAACACAATAGACAAGTGAAGGACGAAAATCATAGTAAAATACCAAAATAGCCAGAGAAGGGCCTTTGCGATGATAAAAAGACGGAAAAGAAGCACAGAAGAATTACACTTTTTATACATATGAACGCATCGATGACTTAAGTCGAATATTTTCATCCCTTCATTTCTTCGCTTTTCATCTTTTCCATATTTTTTCCACTTTTATCTGAAATTTCTCGCATTTCATAAATCGACGGATTGAAAAACCTTGGCCAAAATATTTTTTATTTTCCAGTAGAAATATAAGATTGGTAAAATTAGTAACAACTTTGAAAATTGCGTGTCCGCGTTGAATTCATCTTTCTACTGGAAATTTAGTATTTTCAATTTTACGTTTGATATCAGAAGAAAGATTTGGGCTTTTTTCAATACTTTTTAATTGCCCTTGTCATTTGAATACTTCCAAATATTAAATTTTGAAAAAAGAAAATTGAAATTCCAAAAATGAGGCGAAAGAAGATTATGAAAATTTAAAGTGAAGAGGCGGAATAAAAATCAAATTACTCGATTTTTTTCAAGACTTACAATTTTTGTCAATTTTCAACATTAATTTTAATATTGAAAAAAAAAGGCAAGAAAAAGAGGGTCGGGTAGAGAGGGTAAAGGGGTAAGAGAAAGTATTGAAAAACCTCACAATTGTAAAATATTTTTTTCATCACAAATTGATCATTTTTCTTACCTACTTTCACTTTTTTCTTCATTAAATAAATATTTCAGACTGTAAATTTATTATAAAATGCGATGAAAAAGCCCAAAATCTACAAAATCTAAAAAAAACTTTCATTTTGAGAGATGGAACTCTCTTATCGACCCATCGAGAGCAAAAACTCCAAATCAAGTGTTTAGAATCCCTGTCTCCTCAATTTGTGCATGATATCAGCTAAAAAATAGAGAAAAATTGTTTGTATACAAACTAAAAATTTCCGGATCCTTTCGGAAAAATTGGGCTCGGGGCAAGGTGCCTCTTGCACCCCATATCAAGGGCTTCATTTCTTACCACCTTCCGCCCATTTGATGAAAACATGTTTTTTTAGAAATTAAAATTTTCAATTTTCACTTTTTCGTTTTTTTTACGAGAAATCAAATTTTGTCTTACTAACAATTCTCCACGTAAATTTCGAGGCTCATGAGGATTCCCTTCTCCCTTTATTTCTTATTCGAGCCCATTAAAGTCGTATTTATCAGCAATTATGAGCATAGAAGCTCGATAAGAAATTGCTACTTTGATTTCTTTCTAGACAATTTTACATAAATTTTGAAAAAAACGACACAAATCATAGTAGCCAAGTTGCCATCCCCCACCACTTCTGCCTCCCTCTGATTTCACATGAAATTTTAGAAAACATTTCTGTGATGCACGAGCAATCGGTTGATGATTTTTTTTTTAATTCATACTCGAAATTAAAATTCTCCATTTTTGTTTTTTCCTTTTCAATTTTGTATTTCTTTTTCTCAATTTTTTGGATGATTTTTAAAGGGAAGTAAATTTAAATAAATTCAAATTTTAATCCTCCGATGATACGAAATTTAAATTCTCCAAATTTCCTCCCGTCCCCTACCCATCCACGAGGAGAAATCTCGAGTCCATTCGTCATACAGATTAGTTCCGTTGAAAGCAATCGGAAAATATTCCCGAATTCGAATCGCCCGCAGACAGCACGCATCTAATCTCTTCACTTCTCATTATCTCACATTTCTAAGGATGTCGAAAACGGTCGAAAATCTTCGAAACTGATTACTTAAACCCAAAATCACGAAATTCGTTTAACCTTTATCTCGACGCGTAATCAAAAACGTAGGAAAAAAATTAATTGAAAAATCAATATCAGCGGGAGATTATCGATAAGGCGAGCTCGTTTCGAAATTAGCATAGTTTCTAACCCGAATAAAATACGATTTACCATCAAAGGTCGTCTAAATTCAATTTTTATTGCGGGCAATCAAGCGAGAAAAACTAAGGAAATTGAAAGCCTTGAAGCATACCTGTTTAATGAAATTTTACTCATTAAAATAAGAAATCAAATCGAGGTTAAAATATTTCAGAAATATAATTATAGGCATTTTTTGCATGAAATACAGTTGACTTGATTTTCAAGATAATATCGAATCTAAGAATATTTATATTTTTATGGTTGAAAAATATTTACAGTTCTCGGCCTATTATTATTGTCTATGAAATTTTTAGAAAAATTATCAGATTCCGAATTAAACGCACAAAATCAATAAACAAATCACGATAACGGTATAATTAATACTCGACGTTATCATAAGTAAAAAAATACCCCGTTGAAGCGGTCTACTTGATAATTTCGATGGTAAATTCGCTCTCAGTGGGTGCCCCAAAAATACCGCTCGTTTGTGTTTGATTACAACAAAAAAGTGCATGCCTGGTATCGCGTGATTAGCAATTTATTCTAGGTAAAAGGTTATTATTAAATGGTAACAGATTGAGGACACGTTTTTCTGCTTTTTTCATAACGTTAGCACACGACGTATGTCGAGTTTATCGTTTTAATTACCAAGTACAGCGTTATAAAGCAGCGCGGAACGTGTAAGTAAAAATTTTGGGCGGTTGGAATATTTTTTTCGCAGTTGTGAATGCTTTTAAAAGGTCGTTAATACGTTGAAATAGCTTTTGAAACCTCAAGCGAATGCTTAGAGGTAAATGTGACAGGTGGCGTGACACGTCAAATAAATTGATCACCGTAGTCTTCAAAATATACCTACATCGTACGCGTTTTTTTTTTTCGGTACAAGGAAAATTGTTGATTTTATTTTACCTTTCAGGGTCAAGATGAATTTGCAAATGGTGAAAGTTAAATCGATGCTTGAGAATTAAAGTAATGAAATATAATTCATCGCGAACTTAAAACAACGTCGAAAGAATATTTTTTGAATTTTTTTCACAAAATAAAAAATACTGAATCAAAAATGTACATAGGCAATTAGACATACAAGGTATGATCAACTTAAAATCAGTTCACCCAATGTAATATAAATAGAAACTGATTTCTCTCTGAACAAAAAAAAATTCCAATTTATTAATAATCAAAAAGTTTTCCACAGTGTGAAATATTTTAGTTCATTTTTTAAAAAATCCGAAAGCGCGAAACTAAAAAACATTTTAATATATGAAACACAAACACAAAATGGGAGAACAATGAATGAACCAAGGAGGCAAGGAATAATGCATTGTTCCCTGTTTTCACAGTAGCAACGCGCGTTCGCTATTGTTCTTCCCCCCTATTACGTCATCCATCGCGTTCGCGGCGTACGTCGTATTCCTTTGTTCCACGTTAAACCGTGCTCGTGTTTCATTTTTGATTCTTCCCTTGGTCATTTTTTTTTGTTCGTTTCAAGCAACAAAAACATTTCCGCTATCAAAGACTACAACATTATAATAATTCTGTTTTGTTATCTCTCATCAGTTACTCGACCAAGTAGCATTTTTTTCATTACTTGATAAATATGATGAATATGTCAACATTTGGCATTATTTTCATACTTTATCTGAACAATATATCCGTCAAAACGTTCGAGTTCGATGACACATTTGTCGCTAATAAATATTTCATTGACAAGACACCACTGATGACGAAGTTTTTCAAAACTAAATTTCTGCGGTATAATTATATCACGTGTCCTCGTCATTTTGGTAAATCGACTAATTTAAAAATGATACGAAAATTCGCCGAAATCGAACTCGATGAAAATCATCGACGCAAAAGCTTCAAAGTAACCAAAGCCTATAGACTTTTCAGGAATTTAAAAATTGCCGATGACGATTATACTATGAACCATCATCTGGCACAGCATCCAGTGATCATGTTGAATTTCACATCTGTGAATTTAGCGGATATCACATCAAATAATATAACGTATACGTTAAATGAAAAAATACACGAATGTTTCAAACATTATGAATGGTTATTAGGATATAAAGATGGTAACGAGAGCTTAACAAGAATCTGGACAATTCCAGATGATGTGAAATTCATGGAAAAAGCTTTAAATAAAAGTTTAAACTTGCATGAAATCGAAAACAGTTTGAATATATTGTCGAGAATTTTATTTCGGTATTTTAACAACACCGAAATTGTCGTATTAATTGACGACATAGATATTATTCCGAGGAAAGGCTTAATCAATCCAAGTAACCCAGAAGGAATCAAACTCTATGTCAATTTTATCAAAAACCTGTTGAATTTCACGCTTGGAAGCCAGAATGAAAATATCATTGGGCACAGTTTGCTCGTTGGAATAACCAGGTTCGTGTTTGGGTTGAATGAAGACCACGGCAGTAAAATATTCTCTCATGGATTTCTGCAAGACCACAAATTCATGCCATTTTTTGGTTTTTTACAACCAGACGTGGATACATTATGCCACAGACATAGCTGTAATGACTCCATGAAGTATATTTTCAAAAAACGTTATGGCTACTTGATACATAACAGACAAACTGTCATATACAATCCTCATATGATCACTTCGTATCTTTCTTGTCATAGAAGTAAAACAAGCCTTGTTACGAAGATGTCTCAAAAAGTTTCACAGCAACATGAGAACTTAATTATTGAAAGATTCCTCGACATACCAGACTTCTTGGAAATGGTATCGGAGCTGTATTTAGGTAAAACAGTTCACTTACATGTTTTCCATGCATTTAATTACAACTATGATTCAGATATCTTCTTTGATTTACTGGCCACAAATCTGAGTGGAGTCCGAGATCATCATATTGACCTCCTGACAACATATTTATTCGAGCAGGGTTTACTAGTAAATATAGACGAAAAGAGGATGTATTATGTCACACCAAATGAATCAGCTAAATGGATTTTTCATCATAATTTTTGCTTATATTACCACAAAAAAGGCATAACTCTTGAATCCATCGCTGAAGGATTTCTGCAAATGATGAATCCAACTTCATCCGTATTTCCAGCCAGGAAACACTTGGCGAATCTGTTGACGCATCAGTTTAGCAAAATACCACTGTCCAATGAGAGTCTTTATCTTACAAACGGGCCATACTACGAGACAGTCTTTCAAGCGGTAATTTACACCGCTTTGATGAAAACCCCTTCGTTAAATTTATCAATAATAAACACATCGGGTGCTGTTTTGCTGAATGAAATACCCGATGATGGCGGTGATCCTCACTCCATGAGGCGCAAAGTTCTGCTATCTTGTGGAGCTGCAAATTTCTCATGGGTCATTGAATTGATTTATAAATACGGTGATCCTATCGAATCCGACTTAATAAGAAACACGAGCACTTTCAAGGCGAAGTTCATGAGGATCTGCATTTGTGATAACAGAACAGTGAGTTTGATTGTATTGGCGAATAGTGATGAAGGAAAATTCAAGAGCATGCCCGAATTAAGTAACCGTCAGTAAAACTACTTTTAAATGGCTTCTCCAAATTGTATCAGTGAATACTCTCTATACAAAGATTCGCAGTACTCTAGTGATCCAATTACATGAGATATCTTTCTGAGAAATCTTATCAATATTTTGATGATACGTGGATGCTTATAATATAACTATGATATTTTGCATAAAAAAGAATCGCACTTTAAATTTATATTCTTTCGAGTAATGCATAATGTCCGAAGCTATTTTATTAAATTCATCAAATTACAGAATTGTTCGAACTATCGATAATTTTATCTTTGTAAGTATTTAATTTGCTACGCATACAAATTTCTACATGGTGCAATTGATATGATCGAATCCAAAAAAAAAGTAACCGGAACTGAGGACTTTCCTGTTCAGATATAATAAAATTTGTAAGCAAATCTATATTCTTGAATTTTTTTTGCGAATCGAGGGAGGCTCAAAAGACAGCTTGGGCTTGCTTATTTTAGATTAAAATATATAAAAGCAAAAATTATGGGGCACATGAAAATGGAACTTTCTACGTTATCTTTTTCTAGGTCTTAAAGTAAAATACAGATCAGAAGAGGAAATCTATTTCTTGAAAATTGTTGGTGAATTCATTGAGTTACCATCATAAGGCAATATCTTCCCTCCATGAAGGACTAAAAAAGACTGTGAGTACAAAAACACCATTTCTTGATGCTCTGCAATCCTAGGTTCAGCATTTTCCTCGTGCTTTCTCAGTTTGCTACGTTAATAAGAAATAATTGAAAAAAGCACCGCTTTTGAGACAGGGCCCCAAGGGCACTTGATCGGGGCAAGGTTTGGAAAAAATGAACCAATTTCAGGACCCGCATTTAATGAAAATCAACTCCCTACAAAAAATTAAAACTCATGGCTTCTTTGCAGATAGTTCTCGACGCAATTTCTTCATCTACAATCCCAGGATGTGGCTCGGTTCATCCATCGTGTTCATACTAGCCAACGTACATCTCACCACACAGGAGAACTTCCAGTACGACATGGCTTTCGTTGAAAATCCCTATTTCATCGACAAAAGCGAATTATTGGCGCATTTCTTTGAAAAAGGAGGCCTCACTTATCGCTACGTAATGGCTCCTCGAGGTTTCGGTAAATCCGTTAATCTTGCGATGATACGAAAATTCAGCGAAATCCAACTAGACGAGAATTACAACCCGATCCACTGGATTCGCACATCTACCTATAAGCTCTTCAAGTGCTTAAAGATAGGTCCCGATGACAACACTGTTACCAATCACCTGGCCCGTTACCCGGTCATCTTTTTGAACATGAGTAACGCATATATAAACGAGATGATCAAAGAAAACGTCGTCTCTATGTTGAACGAACAAATTAGCCAATGTTACAAAGACCACGAATGGTTGTTGATGCTCCATAACAAAAACCGCAGCGCTTCTAAGCTCACAGATGAAGATATAGTATTCATGTATAGCGCGCTAAACAAGCAACTAACTCCGCTTCAGATCATGGACAGTTTGAAAGTTCTGTCTCAGATCCTGTACAATCATTTCAACAAAGAAGTAATCGTGCTGATCGACGACATTGATAAAATCATCTTGGATTCGTTTATCAATTCGCATACGGACTCGGTTGCTAATAAATTCTTCGTTAAATTGATCTCACTAACGATAGATGGGATTTTCGAATTTGAACGAAATAAATACACGGGATATGGCTTGCTGGTCGGAGTAAGCGGACTTTTGTTTAGTATCAGCGACTCCAGCATCAAAGAAGTCCTCGTCCATTCTCATCGTTTCTTGGAAGACAGCAAATTCACTCCGTATTTCGGATTCTTGCAAAAAGACGTCGATAGATTATGCAGACGTTTCCTTTGTAGCAAATCGGTGAAGACGGTTTTACAAGCGTGCTACAACGGATACATAACTAATATAAAATTCATTCATATTTACAATCCTAATTCAGTCATTCAATACTTCGAAACGACCAACCACTCAAATGCTGTATCTCCTCGTCCATTTTGGCAAATCCCCGAACACTGCGCTTTCATCGGCAAGTACCTCGTGTTGCCTCCATTTTTAGAAAAAATATCCGCCTTACTTTTAGGCAACTCTATTACCTTTAATTTCAAACGCTACCACCATTATTCATTTGTCTTCGACTTGCTGAAAATTAAATACTCTATAATTCACGGAGCCCATATCGACACATTGCTGACATTCCTCGTCGAACAAGGTATCCTGACGATATCGCCGAATCAGCAAAACGACATCGCCTACATGATACCAAACCAAGAAGTCAGGGTAATCTTGTTCCAACAACTATTGGAATTCTATCACCGAAAAGAAATCCAAATAGAGATGATTTCCGACTGCTTCGTTGAAATGCTTCCCATACCAAAGAATCGCGTCAGCAAGTTGACTCAGTGGTTACAAGAAATGCTGGCGTCGTCTTTTGCCAGCATTCAGCTAGTCGACGCGAGCGATTGGGAGTTTAGCGAGGAACCAACGGAGGTTCTGTTTGAAGCCGTGGTTTATATCGCGTTAGCCAACAATGTCGCTTTAAATGTATCCATCGAGGTATGCAATGAGTCCAAGAATAGCCATCTTATAGTTTACGGCGTCGAGAAGAAGTTGGGCATGATTTTATTAAGATATCACGATGAGCTTGTTGATATACCTTTAGAAAAAGTTCAAAATGTTTGTGCAGAGCATCGGGACGTTAAAAGTGTCGCGTTAATTATAATTAATATTATGGAAAGTAATTTACAGGTGCGTATTAATTATCTAAATGAAAAGGAGATTAATCAGCATTTCATCAATAAACAAATCCAAACGCATTAATGCTCCAGTGAGGTATTGAATATGAATTTTTTTTGTAATATATGTAAATAATTTATTTTTGATACGAAACTTTACATAAATAAGTAGATCCGGTTTTCATTTCTTTTTTTTACAATTTTTCTGAATCCAACAAATTGGTAAAACTGGGCATTATTTATCGCTGACAACGAGGATCTTTAAAAGTTGCACGGTCCCATCAGCTGCATACAACTTATTGAAGTTTTTCTGTCAACTACACCATTGGTTCATTCTCTGTCAATCTTACAAGTTCATCTTCAGGCTCAGTAAATGGTTCAGAACTTGAGTACAGCGACTGAGGACCATAAAACTCCCTCTTTCCAGAATCAGATATCACCAACGCAGACATTTCGCAATTCTTGCTATTTATTTGTACGTTTTCCACCTGATGATAGTCGGTTTTCTATGCCCAAATAATGACAGATCGCCACACTGAGGAAGTTCTCAATTCCATTGCCTCCGAGTGAGGATCCAATACTCTTCGATAGAAATTCTCTTCCAATATTTGCATAAGATCTTGAGAACATATACAGAATTGTATATTATCTTCTATTTTCAAAGGTAGGAAGACTGGCCTGCCAGTACAGCTACAGTCCTTGAAAGGGGACAAGGGTTACTTTGCTCCGGCCCTGACTTTCCTATCAGAACTTGATAAGATTTCAAATCACGAGTAGAGAATTTTTCTCGATTTCGTTCTTTCAACAAGTGTCATGGACAAATTGAGGAGGAGCCTCAGAACATTTCTCCCGGGCACGCCACTTTCGAGGATTCTGAGCAGAGCTGCTCCTCTCCGTTGTTGAGTATTTCTTGGCCAGTTCCTTCATTTGTGTATGTTTTCGTTCCAACGAGGGGTTCACTTTCAGCAGGGTTGACAAAATCTAGCCAAATTTTTCGTCTCTTAAACGTTTACACATGGAATGTAAAATTTCAGGATCAGTGTTGCCAATAAGAAAATTTTCAAACAAACATCTTCATTTCACTTATGTCAGAATTATGTTTTCTCAAGTTTTTGCATCGTCTCTCATCAGTGTTGCCAACACTCCCAGAAAGTTTAAAATTTTGATATTTCCATTACGAATATCCAAATAAACTTTTGAACCATACCTCAGCACTACACATTGTTAAAAGTACCACTTCAAAGCTCCTACACAACACAAAATTAACCCTCCAAACACACGATAAGATAACCATCAAGTAAACTCTCCCCCAGTGAAATTTGGCCGACGATAAATCGCCCAAGTACATCACACCATAGAGGTGATTTTAAAGAAAGCGAACAGTGACAGGAAGACCGCGAGGGGGCAATCTCACTTGCACGCGAACACCATTAAAGATTATTTTTTACCTGGTGGTGCTCGGTTCTAAATTATTTTTAGATTACAAAACGAACCTTGGTTTTGCAAATTTATTGCTTATCATCGTGTGCTTTTCACGCGGCCATGAAAGTTAGAAAAACCGCGCTCGACTCCACCCTTCGCGTCTGTAGCTCGCTATTTCAACGAGCTTTTTGTACGCGTCTCTAATTCTCTATATCGAGATTTCGATAACGAATTAGCAAGTGGAAAAAAAAGTACTTGGGATTTTATCCGGCTTTTCAGTATTATTCGCTACGGTAAATACCCCAAGTACCCGATTACGTGAATTACTCCATTTTCTCGAACCGTGCATTTACCCTCGCGTACTCGTGTACTTAACGATGCATATTTAATTGAAAAATTTCCCTTATTGCAATCGTAGACCTGTATATATGTATATCGTGTTACGTAAAAATATGATTTATTACGAGGGAAATTACGCGCTATCAACGGCTTTCAAATTAACCCTTCGTCGCGTCAATTCGAGTAGGTGGTTTATCGTACCTTCTGATGTTTTTATTAAATAACCCCGCGTCTTCGTCATTATTAATTTTTCTTCGACGAGGAATAATTGTGCTTAATGTTTCGTTACGAGTAGATTAAATCGGCGATATTTAAAAAACCTTATTGAATAAAATTACGTTGGTTTTTTCCAACGATGGAATTTGCAACAGTTTCGATAACCTGAATATTGATGTATTTAATTATGTACTTTTGTAATGGGATAAACTTTTCAAAAATTAATAAAAAAATGAAGTAGAGTGGATAAGGATAAAAGTAAATGGAAAATAGAATTTATCTCATTGATTTCTAAATATCTCGAAAATATAACTTTCAAATGAACTAGGCTGTTTATCGTGCACAAAAAAAAATCAAGCAAGTTATTTCGAGTTTATTTTTTTTTAATAAAAATTTAAACAATTTAACCAACTAAAGTTACTATAAAAATTTCCTTAAAGTTCGAATGGACCGCAAAAAAGGACTGAAAATTTTCCAAAACAACCCGAGACCTCTGGCTTTTTTTTCAAGAAGAAACAGACTCGATTTACTTGAAATTTTCATGCATAGAAGAGGAGAGGTAAATTATTTTTTTTTACAACAAAAATGCATGGACAAATTGATTGCTAAAATTCTCTATTCACTTGAAGTGATTATAATGCAGGCAACTTTTTGGCTATTAAAGTTTTTATGGAGGAAAATAATTGAGAGTGGTGCCACTTCTTAAAAAGGAGTTTTTCATATAATCTCCTCAGGGTTTGATTTATGGCAAAAATAACTCACAAGGAAACTACTTGAGGCGTCCGG
The DNA here is from genome assembly GCA_003261595.1 of Maconellicoccus hirsutus. Lineage (NCBI taxonomy): Eukaryota > Metazoa > Arthropoda > Insecta > Hemiptera > Pseudococcidae > Maconellicoccus > Maconellicoccus hirsutus. Next base: position 65,013 of record QBDW01005176.1, on the reverse strand, counting down.
CTCGGATTTGAACGAAAGTTGGATTTCTGGAAAGAGCATGTCAAAAAACTCCCAAAACCAAAACTTTAGCTGCCCAAGTTAACTTCTTGATTTTTGGCGAATTTTTGAAATTTGAAAATTACGAAATTTCGATTAAAAATAAAGAATTAAAAAAAAAATTATCTCGAAAAATAATTTTAAATCACGCAAAAAATGTTTCACCCCTAATTCGAACCCGCTGAATCCGAAAATCGCATCGGTAAGCCATTTTGGAGCACTTTGAATTCCTGGAGGAAAATTAAAATCGCGCTGGAAACTCCAGAACAGCTCGCCGATGCGATTTTCGGATTCAGCGGGTTCGAATTAGGAAGAGAACATTTTTTAATTGATTTAAAATTATTTTTCGTTTTTTTTTTAATTCTTTTCTTTTACTTGAAATTTCGTAATTTTCAAATTTCAAAAATTCGTCAAAAATCGAGAAGCCAACTTGGGCAGCTAAAAATTATTTTAAAAAAAATGGCTAAATTATTCATTTCTGAAATTTTTTTGAATAATAAAAGCTTCCTTAATTGAAATTGACGTATCAAAATAAAGCAAGATTCAAATAAAAATTCTGTTCAAGGCAAATTGGGATGTTTCGAGGCCGCAAAAATTCCTAATACTTTTGCCTTGCGTGAAGAAAGCTCTTTTTCTTTTTTAAAACTGGCCCATCAAAATAAAACAAGTTCGAATCGTAATTCTATTCCGGGGCAAAATGGGCATATTCGAAGGCCACGAGAACTCCTTTCAAAATGTCTTCGAGTTGGATGCAAGTAGCTGAAAATTCTCCACCGCGGTTGTAAATAATTACCGAATAAATTCATAATCAATAAAAATAAATAATTTTATTTAAAAAAAATATCCATATCATTATTTCCCATTTTTTTTCTTCTAAAGCACTTTCATCAACCTCCATCTACGTGCCCAGTTTCAACCCATCAACCCTCTCTGCCTCTTTATCCATACACCCCTAAAGGACTAAGTACACGAGTAAATCCCTTCACGAAGGAACCCTAACCACCTCCGAAGAACGATATTAATGACCGACACAAGGCTGCATTTGAATACCCGACGCGAATATGCCAAGTACCGTACATACCTGTAGGTCAATTTGGCTGCAGCGCTCTTCAGCGTTGGTTTTTTGTTACCTATATCATGGCTGCGTCTAAGAAACCATTACCCTTTTCCAGGTCAGTTTCCTTCGATAAATTTTACACCATTCACGCTTCAACACTTTTTTTATTTCAATTTACTTCACCGGTAATTAGCGAAATTTATAATCACGCTTATTTCGTAACAATCGTGTGTTTTTCGGCAGATTATTTACGTCTGTAAGGTCAATTTTACTCGTATTAAGTGTAAAAATATTCTTTTACGCGTAATTATGAATGAGATGGATTTTAGACTGTTTAATATCTCGTGCTATTGTTTTTTTGCGATAATTTTCTTTTAAAATTAAGAGATTCAAGTTTTGTGCAAATTTACGAGACATTTATACATATTTTTAAATTAAATTAAAAAACTACAAAAAAATCCTCAATTTATTCGCCTTAAAAACCACCAGAGGCTATTTTCGAATAATTAGCAAATATTAGAAATTCCTGCAAAAGTTGATCAAATACCCCCACGAATGAAAATTTCCGAAAAGATATTCAAATTGGAAGGGGAATTGGGAAACAAAAGTCTACGAGACGGTAAAAGGCGGCAACTTAATGATCTTTTATTGCACTTTTCATACCTTCAATTCCCTCATGACAGTTATAAATTACGCCGATAAATATGCTTTTCGCATTGATTGCCAACGAAAAAGTTCCCATATGAAAAGTCAACAATGAAAAGGAGCTCATTCAAGTAGCACGTTTGGCAAATGTAAAAACGTATCGACGTTATACACCTTGAGAAAAAATCAGCAATTATTTTCGCTTTCGAAAGTATTATTTGGCAAGTAAGTTAAATCTAAATTAATTTAAAATCTCACAATTTACTCACTATACTTAATGCACTTTTTTGTTAAAGTGAAATTTCAAAATCCAAAAATACTGATAAGTTCAGATAATCTTGACGTTGATAAGCAATCACGCTTCGTTTACCTCGTATCACGTAATCTTTGTGTTTTTTTGGTGATAATTCGAACAAAAAACGTTATTTTCACGTAAACGCTGGGATGACCTCATTGGATATTTCGTATTTCCCATTGTTTACTAATTGTTATGGCAACTTAAGATTTATTCTACATTTTTCACAATACGTCTAAAAATAACGTTTATAAAATCTCGTTATGCTAAAGGAACACGGTACATATATTTAGAATCCACCGACGACAATGTATATGTGCTAAAAAAACGAAACAATATAAGCACATTGTCGCACAAACGCACACATACACACGAAAAATGTTATTTAGGCTGACAAACAGATCTAATCACGAATTATGCTAACAAACCGTATACAACGATGGCATGTGAATAAGAAAACGACAATTCGAGGCTTAAAAAACTTGGCGTGTTAGTTGTCAATAGAAGAAGAGATTTTATTCTTCGTGAAAACCCCCTAAAATATAATTTTACACGAGAATTCCGCGTTGATTGATGGAATACCTATCCAGCAATGACCTAGTTATTTCCAAGGGGTGAATTTTTTCCAAGATTACCCCGATCTAATAACAATTCAGTTATGCGTTGACCTTTAATAGTGTAATACGTTGAATTTATCGACGTGCTCGCACGTCGAGCCACAATAAATCATATAACGGCTAGAATTTCGCGATTTGATGTAAACACGTCGTGAGTATTTTTGAGATTTTTATCACCTCCGAATTCCGCTTAAATTCCACGCTAGACGATGCAAATCCGAGAATTCGCGTTTTCCGCGTATGATACGTAAATTACACGCGATACCGGACGCTGATACGTTGAGATGGTGTAAAACACGACGAATCAAGTGCGGGGTAGCGTGGCCGAGCGGTCTAAGGCGCTGGTTTAAGGCACCAGTCTCCTCGGAGGCGTGGGTTCGAATCCCACCGCTGCCAAGAATTTTTGCGAATTTTTTTGAATTTTTTTCGCCCCTAAGGTGAGAATAGAAAGTGTAGGGGTGAGAAATTGATTCGAGTAATTTTTTTAATTTTTTCACAGTGAGAGAAATGATGAAATTATGAGAAATTATTTGAATTTGATGATTTTTTATCGAGCAATTGTGTTAGTTCAATTTTGATACATTGCTTCGTACCTATGAAATTATTGTTATATTTCCAAAAAAATTCGATCTTTTATTTTCCATGATTTTGGGAATCTGTCGCATAATATGGCTGCCTAAATTTTAGATTTGAAATTCAAAAAATACATTTAAAAAAATTTTTCATTATTTTTCTTACCTCTTTTTTTTTGTTTTTCAGTCGAGTTTTTTAAATAAAAACCAAAGCTATTACGTTGCATTAGTCGGTGGAAATTGGTGAGGAGACTATACTTAAAGCTTGTTTTGGGACCTCAGAAGTCCATTTTGACCATTTTTATCGACGTCAGTTTATATTGTGAGGGCGCATACGAAAAGGGACCACTTGGCCAAAATCATAATTTTACAGGAGAGGGTTTAAAGTTTACTTAAAACATCGAAATATTGAGAATTGAGATCGGTGGTCGGTTTCACGATTTCATTCGATTCTTGAAGGTTTTTTACATAAATTTCATTTAAAAAAAAAATTTGAGCAATTTTTGAAGAAAAATACGTATTTACAAGCTCAACTTAAAACGTCGAAATTTCCTCGAAATATTGAAAATTGAGATCAGTGATCAGTTCCATTCGATTCTTGAAGGTTTTTTACGTAAATTTCATCAAGAAAAAAAAATCGAAATTTTGGCCAAGTGGTCCCTTTTCGTATGCGCCCTCAAATATACATTTAATACCGCGAAATTCCAAAAAATTGTGTGATGGCTGTTTCAACTACTCAATTCCGTCATCAAACGAGAAGTGATACGTACAAGTGAAGTCGTAAATCGTCCTAGGTAAAAATAGGCGCTTGCCCTTTTTTTCGGTGTGTAAAATTTTATATTTAAATTTGGAAGTAATTTTTGGTCTGTTGCTTGCCGCTTTCTATGTAAGGACACACTTACGATTTATAACGAAGAAATCAGTTTGATTTTTCTATTGGTTTGAGATGGAATGGAAGGAGTTTTCGTTGTCAGCACTTATGTATCAACAAAATAATAAAAAAATTCCAAGTACAAAGTACTCAAATTATATAAACAATGAAGCCGACTTTTTATAAGGTGAATATTCTCGCGTTAAGTACGTACAACGATAAGAGAGCGAGAGAAAAAAAATTATACCATCGTATGCGTACATGATGCAGGCAGCATGTAAAGCCTTAAAAGCTCATCTTTTAAGCTCCAGCTACATACATGTGAGCTTCTAATTCAAGCTCTCATTATATACGACCCAAATTGACTACGACAATATTAAATTTCGTAGAAAATTTACGATCATCGTACTTACACAAATGACTAGACAACCAAAAATGAAGAAGGAAAAAAATTGAAAGAGGGGGAAAAGCTAATTAATATTAATAATTGATTACCCGGTGTAAATCCATGTCCATAGGACCCCCTCCGTTGCCCGGTTTTAATTGATGAAAAATAACTTTTCGCGTAAACTTAAAAGTACTGTAACTGCTAAAACTTTTCGACCTTATGAATAATGAATGGAACAGATAACAGCTGCCATCGAAGTTAATTTCCTGTCATAAGTAGAATGCTTGATTATCTTAAATAGTTAGCAACTGCGATATAAACTTTCTTGCTATACTTTATAGCCTAAAATACTATATCCGCGCCAAATATAAATCTTTTTAAACTTCACGAGCCATTTTTAGCGACAAACGGAAGATAATAGGTAATCTGGTTACGCTCACCGAGGACTTCTCTCTCACGCGCACGTGATTACCAACTTGAACGCGAGTCTTGGAAAAAATGTAACGCGTGAGATGCCACCCGCGTAAATACGTGAACACGATAAACCCTTTCCGCTGAAGGGGAAGTAGTGTCATCGTTGTCGAATTTACTTAAAACTTCCCCCGTTTGCTTATTTGCTTGCTTAGTCGCGTCTTAGCGCTGAAATCACAACCCTCTTTTCCTCCTAAAAATATATACTCGTGTCAAGTTTTAATTTTCCGAGCATATATTCGCTAAGGGAATCTGAAACCTTTGTGCTAAATTCTTTCAAATGACTGCGCGCCAACGAAAGATGAACATTTTTTTATCCTCCTACATAAAAATACTATTAAACATATACCAAATGGATGAAATTTAAATTCCTTCTTTTTTCTACTTTCCTTCTTTCTACGGCGTCCCTAATAATGCCACTTTTAACTTTGCATGAAACGAAAAATCCATTTTAGGAGAAAAAAATGTTCTCGGGATTCTGCTCTTAACGTGAATTCTACGTTTAGACGACAAATTACTTTTTACTCCTATTTTATGAATTTGTGATGCTGCGGAACCTCGATTATCCCATCCTAATTGGAGGGGAAAAGATTAGATATGCGAAAAAGTCAAATAATCGATTTCCATTGAAACGTGATATGATAAGTGAAAAACAAACTTTTATGAGAATCTTTGTGTAATTGTATAATACGGGTATCAAAAAAAATAATGATTTTTTATTCTTTTTAAAAAATCCGTCAGAAGTTTTTATTTTGACTCAGTTATTCTTTGTTGTGTGTTGTGCCACGAAACTGTGCCATTTAAAAGAGCCAACATCCACTTATTTCTCTATGAAGCGGAGAACAGCATCGATTGCTGAGTATGCAGATTCGGAGGAAATTTTTTCCAAGTGTTCAATTTCTTCTGGTTGTGATTGCGTACTACCAGTGGCGTAGCCAGGATTTTGGCAAGTGGGGGGCGGGGGGGCAAAACGAGTCCAGGTAGTCAACATTTTTTTTAATTAGTGGGAAACCAGAAATTGCAAACGATTTATTTACCTATTCATTTATTTTATAAACAAACTATGATACTAACAAACAATAAAACAAAACAAAAATTGGTAAAAATGTTCAACTCAGGATCAATCGTCCTTCGCCCGGCTCCAGTCACCTAGTTCCATTCGCCTAGGCTTGGTAGTGGCGAATCGATGGATGACTGAATCGATATACGCTGAAACTGTTGATTTAATGTTATCTCGTTTCTTATTGGAATTGAAATTGCATCATCGTCTATTTCATGGTTTTCGTATGCATAGGACTAACATTTTCATAAATTTCATATTTTTAGTAAAAAAAAAAAAAAGGCCATGGGGGCAATTACCCCATTTGCCCCCCCCCTGACTACGCCACTGCGTACTACTAAATTTAGAATTAATTTAAAATATCATGTGAATTATTTTATTACAACCATTCAAAAAAAATGAACGTATTTTAATGGATATATTCATGAAATTTTGCTTATATGGTGAGAAGAAACCAAAAATTCGAAATTTTTTAATACTACTCACATGACGTCCAAAGCCAAAAATAAGTGCATCCGAAATTACAGCATTAACGCGACGCGTTGCTATGAGCGATGCACTAATGCGCAGTGGGAAATACAAATGAGCGCATGCGCGTACAAGCGAATTTACAGCGTTAACGTGACTAACGCGACGCGTTGGTATGAGCGATGCGCTGATGCGCAGTGGGAAATATAGATGACCGTACGCAGGCTTGAATTTGTAGCTTGAATATTTTTCTCAAAATTTACCGATTTTTGGATCATTGAGAATAAATGTTCTTTGTTTTAAATAATTTGTCGATAATTTTGCGAGTTTTTTCGAAGTGAAAAAGTCAATTTTTGTACCTTTTTAGATTTTTTATCACGGTTTCCCCAAGATGAAAATTTGAAAAATTTTTCAATACATTTTGGGGTCGAAGTAACTTATAATTATTCAAAAAACATTCACTTTTTTTGATTTTTTTTACCAAAAATTAACGAATTTTTGCTGTTGTTTTTTATGATTTTCAAAAATTACGGAGATTTCGGTGTTTTTACCGATTGATGCATTTTTCAACAGTTTTTCTCCTCTTCACATAGCCAATTATGCTATTTTCTACCTCGAAAATTCACTTATTGAACGTCTTCTGAAGAGGAACTGAAAATATGGAGCTTAAATTTGTTGCTTGAATATATGAATTAGATTGGTATTACCAAATAAATATTTTTTTGGGTTAACGAAAAAAAATTAAAGAATTTTGAAAATTTAATCAATCTTAACGAATAAAACCTCAAAAAAATGTACCGCCAACAAAGGGACACATTACGATTCCGCTTAGGAAGCTCGATCTAACCATGTGGTGTAGTCGTGATGCATTTACTCGACAGCAGGCGTAACTATATAAGCGGATATTTTAATTTAGATAATATTTACCACGTTTAGTTCATAGTATGGTCCATAATTCGCAGACGTTCGTTTTTCACGGTGTTTCGCCCTTTCGAGCAAACGAAAGACGCACCGAATTGATTCATTAGCAAAGTACACGCTGACTAGGTACATTTTACGTTTCCATCATTCTCGTACCATCACCGAAATTACATTACAGCGGAGAGGAGGGGGGGGGATGTTTAACGCGATCGTGTATAGAAGCACCGCGATGGTAGACTACCTATGTTTTCAGTTAAATCGTCAAAATCGCGTAAACTTCGCCGTTGTGTCGCGCGTTACGCTGATGAAATCAAAAGTAATTAAAAGCATGTGTTGAAGTTTTCCGAAAGCAGTTAAAAACAAACATTTCTATCGTTAATTTGGCGAATACGGACGACGGTGTCGTTATTAAACGATGGTATTTTCGGTTGAAATTAATTACGACAATTCGGGGAAGTTTTCGCTAAAACGATACACCGTAGTCACCAGCAACTGCTACAGACGTTGCTGCGAACCAAGTACATATAAGATAATTAAAACGAAAATTTTTATTATCCGGAGTGATGACGGGAATCGTATCGATACGCGGTATTGAAATTGTCACCAGCGATTAAAATTTTTACACGTGTTTGCCATCTACAGTTAATTGCCGTCGTGTAATATTTTTCACTTAATTAAAATTTCTTTTGAAATATTCCTTCACCGTTGCTCTTCCATCGTAATTTTTACCACCCTTTAACATGGAAGTCGTAATTCATGTTTCATATTTTAATTAAAATGAATTACAGAAGCGCTATGTACAAAAGGTCGAACGAATAATTTTTTCTACCATATTCGATGTATTTTTTTCACGTTTAAAGAGTAATGTTTGAAAAAAAAAGTTACTCCGCACGATATCGTATCGATTGTGTGGACCAGAAAAAAAAGACAATTTGAATAAATTCTAAAAATCGTAAAAATCGCGATTTCTATTTTTCTTGTATATCGATAAATGCGCTAAAATCGAATTTATATGTATACGTTGATTATGTAAATGAAACGCGAGCAATTTTGGCTCATATGAACAATAATTGTTTTTTTCCTATATGGCGCTATTCTGTATAAAAATAAAGCGCTGGTAATAAAATCCCTTTTTGAAAGACGCTTTTGTACCCGATGTAATTTCACGTCTTGTAATGTTTCGTAGAAAAATGTCGATAACGAGGTTTAATTTCCAAGAAAAATATTCTAGTTTTATATTGCATCGATATCCGCAAAACTTCGCGTAATTTTATCATCGCCTTCAAAAGATAAACTTTACACTTGGAAGTATCAGCGTTTTTTTTTAAAATAACAATGAGCTTTTGAATTATCGCGAAATAAATTACAACTTGAAGCGTTCAAGTGGTGTTTTTCTTGTGATTTTTAATGGCCTCGGAGTTCGTGTATTTGAAGGGAGATAGATTTATGAAAATCTCGAATACCATTTCCTCAGACGTAACCGTAATGCGATTAATTTCAATGTTCTGCTTTTTTTTTCGATACATCGCAACGTGTTGAAATTCGTTGAAAAATCGAAGCGGAGTTGGAATAATTAAAATGTAAATTGAGGTTGGACTGGAATCGTTTTTATCGAAGAAATTCCCTTGTTTTGGGGGGGGGGGAATTTATTATACATTTTTAAAGGAAACTGTTGCTTGTACGGTCACTTTTCATGAATATTTTCTTTTCGTGAAATGCAGTATACGAGACTGGGCGGGTTTTTTCTACGGATAAGTCTTTTGAATAAGTTATTAATTCGAGGAATTATTTTTTTGGAGAATTTTCGCTTGAATGAAGATAAAAAGCGATATGGGTAATTTCAAAGAGGTTCCCTTGTCGGTAGTAATTAAAGAAACGAAAAATTTATCATGCATATTGCATTTACTTCCCCTTGTTTTTACTTTGTACTCGGAATTCATGATTCTATGAAATACAGATGTGTTGTTTTTGGAAAAAGTAAACGCATCGGTGGAAAATATTGCTATTTATTGCACGTTCCTGGCTACACTGTATTTTGAAAATATTCCCACTCTGTGTAATTTCATTTCGCAAATTCTTACATCAATTCCATCAATTGAAATTATCTTGAAAATGACATTATAAAATAAGGCGTCGTCAAATGAAGGAAATTTTAATATTTTTCATTTTTTCTTTTCACTTATCGGAAAGTTTTTCGTGCTGAAAATTTAAATAACTCGAATGGCTTTCGCCTGTGGATTTTTTACGTTTATATTTCAAATGGAACGCTTCGATCAATTTATGAAACTGATTTCGGTCTTCAACAAGTTTTCAAAATGGAGTATGAATGTTTGCATAACTACTCGACGACATCATGATGAATTTACCAACTTGGAATCGAGTTGAAAATAATTTTCAATTTAACTTTTTAAAACCTATTGTATCGAGAGCCTATTACCATCTCGAGAGGGAAGAATTCAAACCGAGTTAGATTTTATGCTTAAATTTGAATTCCAATAAAAACTTATTACACGTGTATAAAAAAAATTTCTAGATGTATTTTGATTACACGCTCGTTTGGTGTATTCGAAAAAGGTTCGCCAACTGTAGCAAAACAACAGAGAAAAAATGTTTATTGGAGAGCATAGGCGATGTTATTTTGAATAAAATTGATTTTCCGGCAAAAAATACGCTTATACTATCTGATTTCAGTAATTGGCTGTTGTTTCAATATTTATAATGATGGTAAAAAAAACTAAAAAAATTGGGAAATTAATATCGCCATTTTGAATTATAAGTTCGATTGTAAATATTTTTTTTTAATTTTCAAAACTTAAAAAAGAGTTGTAAATATTTTGAAAATTTCCTTCATTTTAATATCTAATGGTAATTTTTTCGGGACTATTTTTGGAATTTTTTTATTCGTTTTTTTACGATTTTTCGCGAATCATTCAAACGTATAAAATTGTAAAAAATATACATACCAAACGAAGAAATATTTTGTCTCCTTTACCTCATTTTTTTCCCTTTTGAAACATTTTAAAATATTTTTACCGATACATTACACCTTTATAAAAATTTCAAAAGGTTCAGTGACTAACGAATACCTCGAAAATAAAGAAGTTGAAAGCTTCGTAGCGATAAAACCACGTAACATGACAGAAGTGTAGCTAATACGATGGTAAATATATCGCTGAAATTTCATCGATGCATTTCATCGGTGTATTGACTTTGGTTGAGAATTTCATTAGCAAAAGCGAAGCAAATGAACGAGAAAAAGGGTAATTTAATTGGAACTCCAAAGCTGTTTCTTTATTTAAATTTATCATTTACTAGATGCAGGCTTAGCTTCGAATAAATCCTGAATTTTGACCGAAAAGAAAGTCTTTTCAATGAGAAGAATTGGTTTATATTATTATAGGTAAAATGGTAAGAAGTCGACTGTGATTAAATATTCAATTTAACGATATATTTTCTGTTTGCACGTCGCTCGGGTGAAATTTCGTTCGGGTAATTTTATCGATGGTTTTTAGAATATTATTTTATTAGAAGAAAATTTAATCTACCTTCATTTGGAAAAATAAGACGAATTGAACATTTGCTTTTTTTAATTTACGAAATTGTTCCGTCTATAAGAATGTTATCAAGTACGACGAGTAAGTTTGAACAGTTAATTCGATATAAGATTTTCCGTGCTTTTTGTCCTGAAACACGATGCGTCACGGAAAAAGAGCGAAAAGATGTTTAATTTTTAAATACATTTCGCCCGGAAGATTTTGACAGTGGTTGTGAACGGAGAAGGGTTCAATATTGATAATTTATGGTCGCCAGTGACCTTAGTATAGTTATTTAACGCGCTAGCTAAATTTTTCTTCGGAGATTTTTATTTTTTGGGGAACGCGAAAGCTGTTTAGATAACGCGTGAAAATGTTGAATATATGTCAAACGTTATCGTTTAATATTTCCTCTCAGGGGTTATTTCTGAAAGTTAGATTTTATTGCCGAAATAAAGCAACCTCGCGTAAACGTCGATTGAAATTCGATTTTTCGCAGTTGTTAAGTTTTATACGAGTTATGGATATAAAATTATGAATAAAAGCTCCGCGTTGGCCATTGTCGCGTTGTAAACTGTCCAGAATGTAACGTCATTTTGTAATGTTAATTCTACTACAAAGCAATTTAACTATGGAAGCGACTTCATCATTGCACACAGACAAACATATAAAAATCTACAACAAACATGGTTTTTCTAAGGTTGCCGTTTGAAATGATCATCTCGATGGATAAAATTTTCAATTGCGATCGTGAATATGGTTGCAATTGGGAAAAATTGTTTGCAGGATTTTATTAGCGAAGTTGCATAAATACATGTTTATACGTGTTTCGGGAATGATTAAATTAACGTATGAATTCTATGGGTATTTTGGTTCTTTTATTTTCGGCGGTATTGGTATTTTGCATGGATTATGTATTCATGTGTAGTTCAAGTGTATGTGCTTTTAGCGCAGATGAAGTGATAATTTTTTATTATGGCTTTTTTGAGCACTAAAAGGTTAGGACGGTTTTAGTGTTTTTTATGTAATTTGATCCTTATGAATACAGATTATCGATTTCAATCCTTGAATTTTTATGGAAAGGAAGTTATGATTAAATTAAGGGGAAAATTACCAAAAAATCGAAATTTCTTCAACTCCATGAATACCATGAATAAAATCAATTTTTTCAAGATATCATTTCCACATACGTATCTTACCGTCTTGAACATCAATTTGAGGTCGATTTGCCAATTAGAAGTATTCGAGTTATCATTAAATTTATTGCTCAAAAAATGTGTAATTTTGGTGAAAAATGAAATACCATTGAAAGTCTATTTAGTTATCTCAGGTCGTACCTAAGGAATTCACATTTGAAGCATGTTTTTGACATTCTCATGTCTTGGTTATGGCACACAAAATCGAAAATTGGTCCCTACCTGCGAAGCTCAACTAATGATATAGCATTGTTGTGAAAATAGCAACACTCCAAGGAACGTTGCAATGAGAAGAAAGTCATTGGCATGGTCACGTGTCGTGGTCATGAATGACATATGATGTGTCGGAGATGACATGCCATGATGACACGTCATTGTCATGATGATATATCATGAATTCATGATCATGTCATGATGACACATGGTGATCTGAATGATGACCGTGTAATCAGTAAATTCCGAGACAAAATCCTGTAGGATCCGCGCAATCGGAGTATTTCTGTCCATTGATCGTTTAAACGACTCCAACTCCGAACCTTGGAGGTTCCGTAGGAACGCGTGAACCGCGGTAAAGTTATTAGAGCAATAAGGCATCACGTGCCTGTCGAACTCAACAGCAAAGGCTGCCGCGGTGCGGTAGTCCCTGTACCCCATCCACGGTCCCACTAGAATAACCGATCCAAAATTAGTGGCCATCATATTATGATGATATGCCATGATGTTGTCATGATAATAGGCGTGGTGATGACGTATGATGACAATGCTGACTTTACTTTGCTCTGCTACATACGAGTATATCATGTCATCATAACGTGTCATTGATGACGTGCCATTTTCATGGTCATAAGTGACATTTCATCATGTCGTGGTAGCATGTCATGATGACATGTCCAATGGCGTTATATGATGGCAAGTCATTGTTACGTGATGTATCATAGTTATGAATGGCATATGATGCCTAATGGCGTGTCATGATGAACATCATTGCTGCGAAGTGGCATGAAAATGTCACGCTGCGTTGCAGACTTGTACGCAAGCTGATGGCGTATTCACGCTGGGAGTTGTAACTTCTTTCCAATTCAACTCCATGACTACGAATATGCAACCGGTTTCACAATGAGAAACGTCCTATCAGTGGAATAAATTGTATGTTTGTATTCTTACGAATACAAATCCTGGAAACCGGTTGTATATTTGAGCTTAGCAGAGCTGAATTATTTAAAAAGCCTGTCTGAAGTGTTAATTATTCTTCGAGGTATGCTTTAGATAAATAAGACAAATTTTTTTCACTATTTTCACTCGAATCATGAACTTCCATGTATAGTTCAAGGTGGTAAGATTCTTTTGGGGATGATTTTTGGAATGAAATTTTTTTGGTAAATATTTCTAGGCATAAAATGTTAAAAATTTAGATTTTTTCATGAATTCAACATCGTCCAAAATCGTAGGTATTTTCAATTAAAATACCAATTGTAAATACGTGCCTGATAGTGGATGAAATTTCATAAAAACATCATCAAAATCACATTTAATTCTCAACGCTCCAAAAATAAGATGGTCTTCCACATCTAGAAATTTTCATTTGATTCATACGAGTATTAAAAAAAAAGCAGCACTCGACTGATAATTTTCATATTCGCTTACAATCGTCGAATGAAACGCATCAAAAGTTGGAAAATTGTTATGTGATTATCGCAACATATCCCAGCTTTACTATCGGATTTAAAACCATTTCTACACATACGAATTTCCTCCGTGGAGAAAAAACCAAGGTTTGTTTAATTAAACAAAAATTGTTCAGTTCGCGTTTCGGTTGGTTGTATTAATTTGAAACCGAGAAAGGGACGTGAATTGTAGTTTTATTCGAGACGAGCCTTTGTGTCTCCGGAGATACGAAATTCATACGGCAACCGTAGTTTTACCACTCAAGTCTTAATGAGCATCACACACATACGAAAAAAAAAAGAACTTATAATAATTAATTATAAATATTTATTTTTTTCTAATTTTCATTAATTTTTTTATAAAAAATTTTCTAGCTTTTTACGAATAATGCGAAAAAAGTAATGTTGAATTTCGCGACAAGTTTCAATATGTTTGTCTATGTGCAAGCTTTGACGTGAGGATTAAATGTGATTTCGGACGAACTGGTTTCGCGAATTTGCGAGCAAGTTGCGGTAAAGTATTTAAAGTTATTAATTTGAAAAAATAAGCGTTACCGTTAACGAGGATTTTTTTATGTAACTCGTTGATGATGAAAAAAAAAATGATACGTACTGCGTTAAGCCTGGAAATTATGGCGAAAAACTATTTTTCTCTGTCACTACTTTGACAGTATTCATTATGTTTGAAAGTTAATTGAATTTTTTTTCTCGTATGTTTTTTTTTTGTTTCGCAGGCAAAACTCATACCACAAATAGGCCGGCGTTGTTACCTGAACCTGTAGGAAAAGGATTACTTCAGACTACTTCGGTGCAACCTATTCAAATAGAAATTGACAGGACACGCCCTTCTTCGTATTTAGGTACGAATAATTTATTTCAGTTTAATCGAATTATTTGTTGTTGTAGAATTGCCTTTTGTCGGTGAGAATATGTTACTACTTAACTAAATGCCTTTCTGATTCTAAAGGTCGCGTAATTACGACGGTAATTTATTACATTTCCGCGTTATTCGTTTAATGAAAAATAATTTTATACACGGGCAAGTTCCGCTTGTTATTTTAATACCCTTGTTTTTGGCCTTTTTTCGCTATCGTATTTCCTGTGCGGCTTTATCGGGCCGAAATCTTTTTCAATTATGAGTTATCTTTTTGCAGACGCGGCGCCGTGTTATTAATCGAGTCGATTTAAAAGTTTATTACGGTTTGAAGTTTTTCTTTCTTTTCCAAGTTTTTTTGCCTTGCAAAGTGAACTTTACGGTAGTGGGAATTTTCCCACGATTATCGACAGAGCAGCTTCGCTCTTGTCGGTGAAAAATTACCATGTTTGGAAAAGCTGCTTGCATCGCGAATGCTCGACGATATCTTGCGGAGAATAAGACGATCGGTAAATACCGAGGAAAATGGCAGCGAGGAATTTTCTTTTTTGATGATATAAATATCCGAGGTTAAATAACTTTCGAGCGGAATTCGCCTTTAATGGTGTTTCATCATGTTATAAATATAATTTCGAAGTATCTCCCGTAAATAGCATTTTTCCTCGTATTTAAATTAACCCTACGATTTAATTATGAAAACGAGCGTCTTTATAACGAAATTGATAATTCGTTGTTGTCATTTCGCCTTCGTCTTTATTTTTCACCTTTTCCAGGGTAATTTTTAATTTAAATATTTCGCGACTTCCGTGATTTTGTGTTTCATCGTGATATTTTTTCACGTTAAAGAGTTGAAAATTATATTTCATTATCGCGTAGCACGATCCACTTCCGAAATATATTCGAAGATTATGTAATTCTATCGATAATCAGTTATCTTTGCGACTAATTTAAACGTGATTTTTGGTTCGTATTATTTCTAAAAATACAAACACGTATATTTTTTTATCTCACTTCATAATGTATGTTTATACGTTTAGACTGTAAATTTCCTCATCTCGTGAAATATTTGTGTTAAACTTAGCAATGCAAAAAAGAAGAAAATTTTGTAGCCATGAGTTCCTCAGATGGATTCCATTTCGTGAAACTTAATAGCAGATGTAATTTAAAATTTAAATTCCTCAACGCGAAACGAAGGATTTTCTATTCAAATGATACTCATGTACTCCTCTTAAGGTCTTATCCGCCTTCGTTTTTTCCATCATTGAATATTACTAAAGGACTATGAGATTGGAAATATAACGGTATTTTTGTTCAGATTTTTTCTCCAGTTTTATCAAACGTTTTCCATTGCTCTTTCATTTAAGGCATTTCTCCGTTTTTTATTTTTCGGTAATAATTTTTTTCCCGATCGTATCCGTTATTTTATGTTTTTACCTGATTTGCTGGTCTTTTATTATCGATTTTTTTCTCGTTTTTTGCGGCTTTTTTTCCTCTCGTTTTTTAAATCTACTTGTCGTTTTTTACCAGATGTGTTATATATGATGACTCGAGGGTGGAAAGTGGTTTTGGAAAGTTCTGGTGCATGAAAATTTCGAATTATTCGCAGTATATTTTGGGTTCATACGTGATAGGAAGAATAATTTTTGTGAATTGTTAAAGTTCAGGAATACGATTGTTTTATTTAATAATTTCTATTTTAAAAGCGAACCGTAATGATATAAATCGAATTGTAAAGTTTTTTTGTATTTTAATATTTCTCGTGATTTTTGAGGACTTGGCATTTCGATTTGAAAAACGTAATTTTATAGGCGAAACATGACGAGAACGAAGTGAATGAATAAAACAGCAACATAAGCGGGCCCAGCTCATAAAAATTGGGTCGACGGAGGAGCGAAGGGACGCAACTTTCCAATAAAATTCAGTAAAAGGGCGAGTGTGGTGAAATTTTCATGCCGCGTGATAATAGGAAGAAGGAACTTTATAATAATGACAAAAGTACTTCAAAAAACGCCATTAAAACGGTAAAAAATTACAACTTGCAAAATTTTGCCGAAAATGGATTTTCGGTTTATTTGTTGTAATAAAAACATCTATAAAAAATACGAGTGTATTCAAGTGGTCAAAAATCATAGCTGGAATTGCGATTTTTTCAAGGAGGGGAATTGTAATTTTTGTCGAATAACAATATTCAAATCTTTTTAGGCCGAAAATTTTCGTATTTTATCACAAAAGTAACAAATTGTTATATTGGGGGGGGGGGGTCTCGTACACGATTTGCTGTAAAATTCATTGAAAGCTTTATCAAAAAATGTAGCTTGATGACCGAACCATGACTACCAGAGTTAGCGAACAACTCATTTTTCTAAATTGGGGGGGGGGAGACTTTATAAAGCTTTTTAATATTGGGCTTACACTTTCTCCTTTTCCCTCTCACCAAGCTTGCTCGTAAATAACATCATCCCTTCGATGCATTTGTGGTTGATTTGAGTCAGTTTGAGCAAATTTTGCGAATTCGTATGAATTCAAGTAAGTTCAAATTGACTAATCGACTTGGAGTAGAATTTCCGAGTCGATTGATGAATTTTTTGACACTTGTCTTGGCTGTGGCACCCAAACTCTAAAATCGTCACGAAAAAGTATTACAAAAAAGCGTCAAGACGAAACGTCACGCGGTTGTCATGGTAACCGTTGTCATGGCAACGTGCCATGCTCATATTTTCACATCATGATAACATGTCATAGGTGACAAGACTTTGTTATGGTGACATATCATGATCATGAGTAAGACAAGTCATTATCATGCTGACATGTTACGGTTATAATTGGCACATGTTGTGTAAATGGCTTGTTATGATGAACGTCATTGGAATGATCAAGTGTCATGTGACATGGCATGGTGATATCTCATGATCATGTTACGATGACAGGTCGTGGTGACCTGAATAATGACATATTATGGTAATATGTCATGACTTTGTCATGATAACAGGCAAAGTAATAATTTGCGATGACTTGTCAGGTGATTTTTTCCTCTCAAAACGTGGTATGGGTCGTATATTCATGTTCAACGAAAAATACGATTTCTTCATGTCACCGTACCATGTTATAGATGACTATTCATTGTCAAAGTGACGTGTCATTTTCAGGGGTGACACGTGATCATGTCATGGTAGCATGTCAAGTGACATGATACGATGATGAGTCGTTGTTTCGGTGACGTGTCATGATTACGAGTGGCATGTGCCGTCAAATGACGTCTTCTGATGAATATTGTTCTCCCAAAGCTGATTCTTTATGTTTTTTCAATTGATCAGCTTCATTTTGAAGCTTATTTGAAGAAATTTACGAATAAAGTAATTGACCTTGTATTGGTGGTTCGAAAATTTTTTCAGAAAAATTGAAATGATAAATGGGGGATTTATTTATCTCTTCAGCAAAATACACCATTACTTCCCATTATTTTGTGAAAAAAGTGATCTACGTTGAAAACAATTTTTTTCCCGAATCAGGGTTTCAAAAACATGCAACCCAAATTTAGTTGCAATTTTTTGATGACACTTTACGTACTTTTAGTATTTGAATTTCCAAAAATATCAGACTTGAAAAATAAATTACTTCCTCTGGCTGCATCAGGGAAACGACTGGTTACGCCAAAATTCCGATTTTCATAGAAATGGTACTCGACATGGTTTGAATTTTCGTCATTCATTTGTCTATGAAATAAATAACGCGAATATTTCTCAATTAGTTGTTTGTGAAGTACAATTTTTGGGTATGTAACTCGTGTGCTCTTTGATGGAGCGAAGAAATAATTCAAAGACGCGTCGGTGTGGTAAACGATAAATATTTTTTCACGTTTACTAGGGTTCGAAAAATTGCAAAGATTGTTCGAATTTTTGTGATATTTTATTAGAAAGAATTCTTCGACGAATTTCAGGTGATATAAAAAAAGAGTAAAAAAGCGAATTTATCGCCGCACGAATTTCTGTTGCGAAGATACGAAATACAATATATTGTGTTTAATCGTGATATAACAAGTTCTTCAGCTTCTTTTTACGTTCTCGACTCTCGTATTGTAATATCATAGTTGAGAAGTTGGAGTACAGCGCTGAAGAGAAAACGTCGCGTATTTTCGAGTGTTTATAATATGTCCGTATTGCACTATTTCAAATGTACGAGGTAAACTCTGACGCGAGATACTGCACAAAGTAAAGATAATCTTTTAACGTATGAAACAAAATAAACTTTCGTATAACGTAGTTTTTTGCGAGATTTCAACGTAATTCATTTACATATTCATTGGCGTAGTATACAGAATAGCAGGAAAAAATTGATTTTCATTTGCATTTTTCTTAACAAAATGGATTTTTTTTGTAATTGAAAAGCGTACTCGTGTATAAGGCGACAATGGCGCGAGTTTCGTGAGGCAGGTTTAATTTCGGTGAAACGTTTTAGACGATTTTTTTTTAAACCTTTTCGTCACTTTGTGGTTATGTAAATGAGATTACCATCGTTGAGCCAATCGACAGCGATGTTATGAAAAAGCGTGCCGATTCTGCCGTTAAAAGTCATTTATCAATCGTATAAAATTTACCTTCGTTTTGCGGATTCGGTTACAATGCATGAAAGGGAAAAATTACTACGAATTCTGGTCGGGTTTTGCTTTTATTTTCGACTTTCTTCGTTCTTGTAAAGACCTTGAAATTAAGATGGTATAAAAGCATTTTATAATTTCCAAAATGAACGAGTTTTTAGAAATTTCCAAGATGGTTTTTTTTTTCGTCGTGCAACAATTTATACGAAAGCGGTATAAATATAACGACGGAGTCGAGGCGTTTTATAACGAAAGCGTATTTTTGACCTGTAAACTTTCCCATTGATAAAAATTTTCGCTTTAGGTGAAGAGTATATTTTTGTACGATTAACAAAGTTGAATTTTAGGTTCGTTGGACGATTATGATAAAATTGATATGGTATCAAATTTACGATTAAAAGGTAAAGATTAAAGAGTAAGTGTGATTTGCGGGGGTAGCATCGCTAGTGGAAAATTTTCATTTAGGTGGCAGTTAAATTTACATTTTCGTTGTAACGGAGATTGATTTAAACGTCGTTTTCGTTTAGTTTGGATTTGAGGGCGAGACTATTTATAGATGAGAATTAAATTACGCGAAAATAAGAAAAGAATAAAGAGGGTTGGTACGAGTAGGATGCAGCGGTGATTGGCGTTTTGATTTACGCGAAATGATATCGATTTTGAATATACGAATTATGGAATTGTTTTTTTTTTTCGTTATTTTTTCAATCCCTCGAAAAAATTTACGTATCAACGGAAACGCCACCGTAATTTGTATTTTTTAAGTAAATAACAATTTGATTTGTTTTAGTTCCTCCATCGTTGTTCCACTTCAGCTCGGAGCCATCTAATGGAATCGATGTTTGTAATCCGTATATTACCGGAGGAATCATCGCTCCGCCGCCTCCGACGTTGCCTCCGCCGCCCTTACCTCCGCCGCCGCCGCCGCCTCCGACGTCGCCAATTGTGTCCTCGATGGATGTGGTACCTTCGGCGGTTTCCAATAATAACGATACCTTGAGTAGTATTACGGTCACGAGCATCGAAAAGTAATGATTTCATGAGCCTTTCGTTGACGAGAATTTACATCTTGGGATTTTTTTTTTGGCAGAAGTACGACTGCGGTATCTGTAGGTACATTGACTACGTTTCAACCTGCGCCTATTGCCAGTTCTCCTGTATTAATGGTCTACGACCTGGATCCAATAAGGACGAATTGCGATCGATTGTTCAATTTATTTTGTTTATATGGTAACGTAGTAAGGGTAAGTGGGTTACTTTTTTCGACGTTTTTAGCTCCTTTTTGAAGTGCCTGTGTGCTTTTATCGTTATATGCATTTTGATACATGAACCAGTGGCTGCGTAAAGCTTGGAAATTTTCAATGTTTATATGTACTTAAAGCAGAGAAAAAAGCCTGTAATGCGATCAATAGCGCGAGATAAGAATAAAGGAAATTCTAAGCGAAAGAAGCGTGTGTGATAACGTAATTTTTTCATCATTTATAAACCTCGTTGCGGCGTGTTTGTGTGCGTTTTCTTCTACGCGAAATGTTTCCCTTCGTCGAAGTAATTTCTTTTCGAAACAGCGTATTTTACGAGTGGATTCGTTTTGATGAGAATGATTTTACGTAATTAATTATCGTACAAATGGTTTTGATTATATTGTTATTTTTCATTTGTAACGTATGTCGAAATGTTGAATGGTGTCGGTTTTAATTAATTTCATATCGGTAATACTCGTAATGAAATTCGTACCGAAAGGTCGATGCAATCTGTTGTAGAGAATTATGTTTTCGACGTTGCTTTTTTTTTATTTTTTTCATTTTTTTAATCGAAAGGTTTTGTATTTTTACGTGCTCGAATAATGTTGAGAATTTTCAGCGTGTTTTAAAAATTTTTTCCCGTTTTAATATTTTTGGGAGGGTGACGCAGTTTTTTTTCAAGTTTGAAAGGAGATTTTTTCAAGTTATAAAAAAATAAAAAATTAGTTTACTTAATTGAAAAAATTCATTAAAAAATTCAATAATTTTAATTTGCCTATGTCAAGTTTTTTCGTATATTTATTTTTTTTAAGTAATATTAAAAAAATCGCCCATTTCGGAAGATAAGGTACATGAAATCAGGAATGGAGTGATAGAGGGGGTTGGAGAGGATATCTACGCTCTCGAAAAATCTGCGAAATTGTTTAAAATCTGAAAAAGTCGTATTTTTTTACTTTAAAAAATATTTAAAAATATGAAATTCAGTCATTTTTACTGTTTTAATGAACAAAATTTTCATATCAGAAATTGTTTACAGTAAATTCTATCTGAAAAAGTTCTCAAAAATGATAAAAATAAGACATTTTTGTTATGAAATGTAAAAAATTGTCGCTTTTGCTTTGATCGTGCAATTCATTTTCTTGTTTTAAAAATGTTTACAATTTTGAATACTGTTTTTGAAGAAAAAAATGACATTATTTTCAAAATGGTAGTTTTATCTCTCTTCGCTTCCCCCCAAACTCTTCCTATTATTTATTAATAATTTTTTTAAATGTTTTTTTGAAAAAATTTTTTCACAAATGAGATTTTTACATTCAATTTTGAAATTATTTTCAATTCCTAACCGAAAAAAATAATTCAACTTTGTTCATTATTCAAATTAATTACTTCGCTATAGTTTAATTAGTTAAATTATTATAATTATAATTATTTTTTTAACATAATTATTACGATAACTGTTGAATTTTATGAATGAAACTTGGTTTTAAAAAAAATGGCATTATTCTCAAAATGTTAAGTTTTATTTACATCCTCCCCTCTCTCTTTACTCCACTCTCCCTTTCAATCATTTATTAATAATTTTTTTAAATGTTTTTTTAAAAAAATTTTTTTCACAAATGAGATTTTTACACTCAATTTTTAAATTATTTTCAATTTCTAACCGAAAAAAAAATTCAACGTTGTTCATTATTCAAATTAATTATTTCGCTGTAGTTTAATTAGTTGAAATATTATAATTATAATTATTTTTTTAACATAATTATTACGATAAATGTTGAATTTTATGAATGAAACTTGGTTTTAAAAAAAATGGCATTATTCTCAAAATGTTAAGTTTTATTTACACCCTCCCCCCTCTCTTTACTCCACTCTCCCTTTCAATCATTTATTAATAATTTTTTTTATATTTTTTTTTTTAAATTTTTTTTACAAATGAGATTTTTACACTCAATTTTGAAATTATTTTCAATTTCTAACCGAAAAAAATAATTCAACGTTGTTCATTATTTAAATTAATTACTTCGTTGTAATTGAAGTATTTAAAATAATTTTTTAAAGCATAATTATTACGATAATTGGTGAATTCTTAAGCTGAAAATACGCTAAATTACTTTTTAATGTATTTATCAAGTTTTAGTCAAAATTTCTCATTTATGAAAGACGTAAAAATTTCACGAGTTGCATCACTACGCACGAAAGTTTCTATTAATGTATTTAATGTAGATTTAAGTATTTTTCAATTTCGTTAACAATAAAAAGCGCTTTATTCGAGCTTATTCTCGGAGTTGAAAATTGTAGCGAAATTTCTAATCTCTTAAAGATTTGTTTGAGGTTATAAGCAAAGCTGTAATACTAGATAATGCATCCTGACAAGATACGAAATTCATACATATTAAAAATCTCGGTCTTTACTATTCCCTTATGTCTGAACCATCGGAGGGAAATATACTTTGCCTTGGTTACCAACGTAGATAATTTCCATTGTAGATACGAAGTATAGTATATCACTTTCACAATACCATCAGCCGGTTTTTGGCGGCTTTTGAATAATTAATGCGTTGAACTGTTACTACACGATGGAACCTGAAAAAAAAAAAATTTGAGGCCGCTGTCTGATATATTGTTTTAAGTTTTACCTACTTCCTTGTTTTTTTCGGCCTTTTTTTTTTTGTATTTACGAATAAAAATAAAAAATAAATTTAAACTGGAGAAACATCGTGGCATAGGAAATACGTATAGTTACGTAGATCTACGCCGTGTTTATACCTTTGTATTGAAAATACGATTACAACTATGGGTATCCGTTGGCGTATAATTTTAACCTTTTCGAATTTACGAATAAAATAGGGAATAAATTATTGCGAAAAATTGAATTTACATAGTGTAGGAGTTTGTTGGGCCGTAACGAAGCGTCGTACGTATATTGGATGTTTAGAATTGAATTTTGAGAAAAGCAACTTTGACTTTAACCACATAAATCAAATAATTTGAATAAATTTTACACATGAAACCATATAACATACACACGCGTGCATCGCTAATGAAGCAAAGCTACGGTACGTAAGGAAATTGCATTATATTACGTCACGGTCGGGGAAAAAATACTGGAAAGTAACGGAAAATTGCATCGTTGTAGTATAATTAAATTGCAAATGGCGCGAGTTGATATAATTTCGTCGTAAAAGATAACGCGTGTAGCGTCGATTTCCAAAAGAGATGTCAGTTTTGATGACGAATTTGAAAAGAATTCCGGCTCGGTACGAGTTTAATTTCACGTTAAGGGCGTCTTTTGGTGGTTTCTACGAGCTCGTTGTGGTATCGTTTTCGCGCAGAATTTTCCAAAAGGAAAACCACATAATTGCCTCGTATTGTGAGGATGTAAGTCCGGTGTAGTAAAAATGAACGAGTCCAGGATACGGTTATTTCAACAGTGAAGTAAGCTGTGCTTTTTTGTCCTTTGTTAGATAAAATTTTTGAAAACCAAAGAAGGCTGCGCTATGGTTCAAATGAGTGATCAATACGCTGTGGATAGATGTATGGCTAATTTAAATCCAACCGATATGTTAGACGGTCGTGAATTGTCTCTTGGGTGAGTAAACGTTAATTAGGATTTTTTGTTGCTGTAGTGATTTATCGCTTTGGGTTTTTTTTTACAAATCGTTGTATAGATTTGATATCTGTAATGAGATTCGATTTGTTTTAGGTATTCGAAGCAACCGTTTGTGAGCGAAAATCGAGGCTCGTTTACATTACCAGATGGCACCGAAGGGTTTAAAGATTATTCTAGTCATAGGCATAATAGATACTATAATCGCGTATCGTCGTTAAAAAACAGAATCCAGCCTCCTTCCAGAGTACGTCTGCGAGGTTTTTGTAGCATATAAATAATTACGCGAAATTAATGCAAGAGTGTTTTCAGATATTGCATTTCTACAACACTCCAACCAACATCGCCGAAGAAGAATTAGTCGATGTGTTTAATAGCGCTTTAGACGGAATTAGAGTTGTACGCTTAAAGTTGTTTCCTAAAAGAGGTAATTTTGTTTACCTTTACTCTCTTGTTATATTGTTCACGAAGCCGTAGCATAAGACGTGTGCTTGCATCTTAACGGAATTTCATTGTGTAATAACATCATGTCAACTTGTGATTAACTTCGTACGTTGGCATGTATTTTCTTATTTGTTTTTTTCCTCGTCGAATTTACATCTGAAGTTTATGGAAAGTTTCAAACATTATGATTATACTAGTAGTTCTCTGAAGCGAGAATAAATACGACTTGATGTTCGTAACGTTAATGTTTCGAGTTTTTTTTAATTTTAATAGAAATATTTACGGGGTAATTGTTTAATTGACTACGAGCGTTTTTTAACGTACGTTTTTTGCCTTTGAAAATACCTTCGAGTAAAGGCTATAGGCAGGTAAGCATAGGCGATTTGCCTCAAGATTCGGATTTTGATTATATTAGGTGAGTACCATTGAGAAAAGTTCATGACCAAAATTTCAGCTAATTTTTTTTCGAAAATCAGATAAGAATTTTTTTCTTAAATCAACATTTTTTATTTGAAATAATTTCAAGATTATTTTGCGATTTTTCTGAAGTCGAAAAGGTCGATTTTTGCACGCTATTTTTTGGCCTTGTTTTGCATTCTGCGAAAATCGACTTTTTCGAGTCCAGAAAAATCGCAAAACAACATTGAAATTATTTCAAACAAGAAACGTTACACGATTCGAAACCCAAAAATCGGTAGATTTTGAGAAAAAAAAATTAAATGATGAGCTTAAGCTCGTGAGCGTTAAGCGGTACTTCTCACTGCGCGGTAGCGCCTCGTTTACGGTTACGCGCAATGTGGCGTCGCGCGTAATTCTAAACGAGGCGCTAACGCATAGTGGGAGGTACCGATTAACGCTCGCGCGTGGTTTGTGCGATTTTTGACCACGACCTCGAAGAGGTAAAATTTAAAAAAAAATATACCACATCTAGGGATCGAAGATACATCGAAAAAATTAATTTTGAAAATTGTGCCAGTTGAGAAGATGCTTAAAAAAATGAAGTCGAAAACGCCCGTTTGGAGGGGAAAAATTGGAGTGGGGGAATTGATTTTTTCATGGAAGGTCCTTGTAAGGGTTCACCATGTATCAAAATTTCAATTAATTCCTTAATTTTAAATAAATTCTTATGTGATTTTCGAAAAAAAATTATTTCTCAAAGATGGGGGCAGGGGGAGCTGAAATTTTGGTCATGACTGTTTCTCGATGGTAACCGCATAATATCATTAAAATCCGGACTCTGAGGCAGATCACCTTTACTTACCTGCCTAGTGCCTACAGAATTTGAAATTAAGATATGAAATTATTTTGTTGGCGGTTTGAATTCGTATTATAATCAAAGAGAATATTACTATTTTGAAGCGTAGGAGCATTAAACAATTATAACCGAATTAATTCGACGAAAATGCCAATAGAAATGTTGATTAATTAGAAAATGAATTTCAAAACGGAGTAACTCGCATATCGAATCTTACGATTTGATTGAATTCGAAAGAAATCCTACTCGAATTAAATTAAGTTAAGTTTATACCTGCGATTTTTCGAGTTTAATTGTAAAAGCACTTAATCAATTTGAAATGAACTTTTGTACGATTTTATTTTGATTCATTAAATATGTATCTAAGTTACGCGTGTTTCGATGGTTTAAAGAAAAAGGCAATTATTTCGTTGAATTCACGTCCAATTGTTAAACTTGATTACAAATGTATTAATAACGGTGGAAAGTTTCAAGTAACTTACATTTGCATATAGTTGAGAAATTTTTGAAAATAATTACGTACACGTGAAATTATCCAGTATGTTAATTATTCAACGTGAAAGATTGCTTTTTTGGCGCGTCAAGATGATCCGAGGGTTATTAAATGGTCTAATATAACGTTTATAGTTCAAATACAATCCATTAAGCTTGAAAATTTTCCGTGGTAACTGACCGCAAAGCGTACTCTTATAAAATATGGTATTTAAAGTTACCTCGGTACAAGTAAAATTACCCTAGATTACATCGTTTTGATAAATCGTTGCGTATATGGAATTAAAAAATTAAATTTTATGTAGTAAACGGTAATATTCTTTTGCAGGTGGTGTCGATGGTATTGTACGTAGTTCAACTGGTCTAGTTGAATTTAAATCTGTACCAGAATCAGTGGAGGCTTTAATGACGTGTAATCATTTACCGGTGAAATCTCAAGGTTGGTTGAAGTACTTTGGGCTTTTGTTTCGGTGAAAATTAATCCTCGGAAAAGTGTAAAAGCGAATTTAGTTAGCTTCCATACGATATTACGGTCACGTCGAAAAAAACATGGTTATGTTTTATCCTCAACGTATGTATACGTGTACACGTGGTTTTTCGTGAAAATTAAATTATCCTTTGATTTGAAATTTCATTTATTTTATCGATTGTTCGTGTCGGTATTTCTTAGAAAGTTTTTATCACGTTGCATAAGTTCGCGATGAAATTTTTATTAGTTTATGCTATTCGAACGGTGATACGAAATACCAAATATTCGACGTAGTGTTTAATTATTTAGTCGACGGTGTTTTCGTATCTACGGTAATGGAAATAACTGAGGTAAATGTGTCTTATGAATACATAGCTGTTTCGTAGAAACGGCCAAATATTTGAATCACAAGTCGCATTTAATCGTAATTTTATTCTAGTTCGTCGTTGAGATGTAAATTTTGAATATGTAGTTTATTCATTTTTTCTTTGTTTATCAGGTAATAAATTTCCGTACATTATGAAATTATGTTTTTCCGCTGCCAAGAGTATTCACCATATACCTAGAGAGAAATCATTGACCACTGCATCGACGTGTGATAAATGCAAGAAATAAGTGAACGATAACCGCCGCTTGAGCCATGTGATTCCAAATTCCTCCTAATTTTTGAACATTGTCAATTATTATATTTACCTATATAATAAGTACCTGGTTCAATTATATTTGTTGCTATTTTTACGAATAATTTTTCCGTTTGACCTTGTTAGCGTTTAGTTGTACCTTTTTATTACGTTAATTGTTTAGCTTATAATTTATATACTTTTGTGTAAGTGTTTTACTATTTAAATAGCGTAGATGTGAAATTTACGCTGTTGGTTGTAAATGTCTGTGATTTATTTAATTTCTGAGAATATTTTAATTAGGTTTTTCTTTACCGCAGTGTAATCTGATTTGGAACATTTTTCGAGTTTTGAATGAGTAACTATAATAGTTTACTATTCAAGTAATATAAAAGAGAAGTTAGCTAAGATTGTTCGAAATGATCAATTACATGACTTTGAATGCTGATAATGATAATTGAAGTATTGTTATTCTCTTCGATCTCATTCACTTTAATTTTCGAAATATTCGTATAGAATTAAGATTCGTCTACGGAAAGGTAAGAAGTTACGTTTACTTCTGTTACCTTATTGCAGAGTTAAAAAAAGTAACTAATGTAAGTAATATCTCTATTCCAAATCAGACTGTAGTGCGGTATTTACCTACCTACGGTGTTTAAAACACCGAAAAGTTGAGTACGTTGATCTTTTATTTTCCTCATCGTTATTTACTTATTATTTAATTTTTTTTTTGAAAAAGTACAAATTATTTTTCTCTTTAAACATCTACGTGTAGCTCAGTAAGCAATAATTTATAAAGTATATGTAATTTTTGTGAAAGTATTCTGGCGCGCGAATTGAAAATACTCTTTAGGGATGCTGTGATAAGCGTTTTAAGAAGAACGAGTTAGCGAACGCGAACATCGCGATTATGGTTTTTTGATTAAATTAAAAATTTACTCGACTTCTAGAAATTTGCAAGATCTTCACGACTGTTAGTGAGATTTCCCTTTAGATAAAACCAGACCGTGTTCCAAAAGGATGTATTTAACTGCCATCGTTGCAGCATATTTGTTAAAATTTCATCTCGTCGTAACTCATGAAAAAACTTTTCCTCGTAATATTCACGACACGACGACCAGTTGTATAATGTCGTGTGCAACGTAAAACGTTCCGTTAACTTTGATATAAAATGAGATTGGTGATTTAATATCGACATTTCAAATGTAACAAATATCAGATTTGTCTGGTGCAATTTACTTCGACTTTTTTGCTCTTCAAAATTCGGTTTTCTATTTCAAGGGGAAGGATTTCATGTAGTTTCATTTTTCGATGGTTTTTATTTCGCCTCGAAAAAGCTTCAAAACGGTCGAAAATAATGCGAAGCTTCAATTTTTTGAAATTTAGTGAAATTTATGAGTTTCCTTAGCTTTCTTCAATTTCGAAATGTTGAAAATTAATGTATTTTTCGACCATTTAAAGTTTCGGTCAACATTTAGCATGCTACTTACTAAGAGATGTTGATTTGGTGACTGATTTATTTTTTTATAATTTTGAAATATATTTCGCATAGAGAGTGTAATTTTCGTTTTTGCACGTTGATGTACCGGTGTAGTGGTTTAATGGTGAGATCTTTGAAAAAGAGTAAATACGTAGGTATTCAGTTCCTTTGTTCGAACAACATTTTGAATTATAATCCATAATTTGCAAAAGGAGTCTTCACAAACGTTAACCAACATTTTAAGCTAAGTAAATAATTCTCATTTAACGCGCTGCTGGAATTATTTTTAAAATCATCGTTACCTCGCTATCACTCATAAATGATAATGAAATTTATATTATTTTCTTTCCATTAATATTTTTGCTTCACATCGATCGCAATTGAAATTTTAATCGGTAGCGTTGTATAATGTTGAACTGTGAGTTATAATTTACATATTGTCAATTTATCATTCAATTAATTTATATATGAACATTTTTGTAATTTACGGAAGCAAATTTAACGTATGTACTTAAGAGAATTTTTTCATTTTTTGTGGCAGTTTTTTTGAGCTTCTAATTACCAAAAAAGTTAATCTTCATATTGCTTGAAAACGATATTTATTAAATTTGTATCAATATAGCAATTTATGTACCTCTTATACTTACTAGTTCGATCAAAGTAGTGAAAGTTCTCATGTTTCACTTCCAAAGATGTTGATTACCACGATGTCAATTGAATTGTTTTTTCTTCTCTTGTTATTATGTCCTGTAAATCCGATTTTAGATATTTTGTGATGTATTAATGGAATTTTCGCATGAATCGGGACTTTTTTTTTAAAGGCTGTATAACGTCTTCCTCGTATACATATCTTAAGTAAAAATAATTTGAAAATCTACGCATTAATTTGCTTGCTCCGGTTCTTTATTTACAGCCTTTTTTTAAATCTCTACGGACCACCAATAAATAAAATGGACGAGGCAACGGTTTCAATTATTGTCAGGGTTTTATAAAATTAATCTTTCCTATAGCATAAACGCTGAATTTGTTTAATTATAATTTAACTGTCTAAATTGAACTTGAAAACTACAAGAATCGAAACTTTCACAATGCTTGTAAATGTTCCTACATAACTTTTAACTTTCGTTATTTCGTCGTGACAGTTATTCTAGTTATTGAATTTTCTTTTGTATTATTAGATTTATTTAGCAAATTGTCAAGTCATTCGTTTGAAGTAATATTAAAAGTGCGAATTATGGTTTGTTCTTTGTGTGTTTATTCGTGTTATGTGAAATTGTTGAATTGGAAATGATGGTATTAAATGGCGTTAGTTTGTGATTGATTTTTATGTACGTAATAGTGATTACGTACTTAGCTAAATAGCTACTAACGCAGTACTATAATGATGAAAAATAATAAGATATATATTTACATAATATGAATTGCACAGCATTCGAATATTTAACAATTTATTCCAATTGGAAAAGAAATGATGTTTTTCAAAAATAAAATAAAAATATTACTATTTTTATTTGGAATTATTTATTGTTCAATTTCTAAAAATACTTAAAAATTGACGAAAACGCATAATGATAAAATAACTACATTACATAATAATATGTAACTTATATCAATTTTTAGGGGGAGCTGGTACAGATTCAGAAATCCAATTTAAATACGCAGAATTACCATCGTGAATCTATAAAATACACAAAGATGAATGAAATTTAAAGGAGTACGATTTTCGGTTATTTTACTGAAAAAATTTATTTACTTTCGTAGCGATGACTTCACAAACTTCGTACGGATGATTTGACCTGTAACACCAAGGCGATGACGATTCATAAAGACAATATTTTTAAATCTTCCAAATTCAAACATTAGAATACATACTTGACATATTCTGTTAAATTTTGTACAGCCGAGCTTCTGGTTTTTATCATCTATGAAAAACAAAATTGAAAATTTGATATGCATTAGTTTGAATTCACCGTTAAAATAAAAGAACTCATAACGTGTTACCATTAATACTTCATCGTCTACGTTAATTTTCCCTTCCCATTGGTATCTAAAAATAACAAAAATAATTATTTATGAGATATATGTGCGAAGGTGCGCAAAATCATGATTGATTTGTAAACTCACACGGAAGTAATTTTTGGCACGATATTAACACAAGCAGCTAGTTTCTGTGTAACCAAGCCTCTAAAAGATGATTCATTTTATTATAATAGTTTCAATTATAATTTGTGCGAGTTTTTATCAAAATTTTCTACCTGGCAATATTTCTGGCGACTTGTTCATTCGGAGTTGTGACATATACAACTGAATGAATTGAGTTATCACAGGTGTCGGTTGAAGTCATTGTAGAATCACTTCGAGTCAACAGGTTGAACAAAATACCTCCTAGACAAACCGTAAATGCGACTTCACCATTGAAATTCGTAAACATATTATTTCAGATTAATAAAATAAAAATTACTATCATTAAGTATGATAAATGTAAGAGACGAGTTCTTAAAATTGCCAAGAGTAGAAATTTGTCATGGGACAGAATTACATTACAGATTTCTCTCACGTCTGTGAGTATAGAAATACTTACCAGACATGAATAAAAACACATTATTTCTCAATAACGCAGAAGAAACTACCAACTTGCTCATGAAAAGCGAATTTTTTATCGTCTTATCAGAGCGGTACTATTGTTCTATTTCATTTATTCACCGGCAATTTCGCGTTCAATAGCGCAATAATATAAATGATTTCACCGATATCCGAACTGCAATTCGTAGCCGTTATGGTGCGTAGTGAATGTGGCTATCTGGCACCGTCACAAACTGCATTTCCTTAATCAACGTTGAGATTTCTTTATGAGATTACATATTAAAAATCAACGATAGAAATTACAATTTGAAATATCATAAGAGTTCTCACAGTGGATCAAGTTTGAAAAACTCAAAGAAGCAGTGACTGATATTCAACAAACTATTCCTTTTCGATAAATTAAGGCAATATCTTGATTTAGAGGTACGATACAACGAACATAGTTATGAAAATTAATTAGTTCGTGTTTTTCATTATTTTTATCATCTTTGGCAAACTGCGATAAAAAGTGATAAGAATGTTTTTACCGCAGCTACTACAAAAATCGAACAGAATGCGCTTCGACGTTCAAGAGAAAAATTTTCAAGCTTCATTTTTTATTTTTTTTTTTTCAAGTTTTAGGACCTTTTTTGATGCTGGATTGGATTTTATCTTATTTGTCTTGAATTAGTAATGAAGTAGAAAATATAAAAATTTATCTATTCTTATTCTAAAGTTAAACAAAACGATAAATACCAAAAATTACAATGACAAGAATATTTCATAAATACCTATTTTAAATAGTATGTAGCTTAGATACAGTATATAAAACAACATTATAATATTCGTTAATATGTAATAGCTTTTTTTTTGCTTTACTATCAAGGGTAGCTATTTGCATGCGACTCATTTGGATCATTCCCTTCGTTAGGATTCCCTGAACTGTAATTTATATCCTTTTCTTCTTCCATTTCTGGTGGTAGATCTTCAGGATTTTCCGTTTGTTCATTTTGATCACCTTCATTATTTTCATTTTCATTATTCAATGAAAGGTCATTATTAGGTTCAGCACTATTCTGCTCTTTTTCAACATCCTTCGTCAAAGTTGTTATAGTTTTTCCTTTCTTTATGGTACGTTTAGGTTTAGGGTTAGTGGAATTGTTCAACAAACATTTTTTAATTTGAGGAGGAACCACTGATAATACCCATTCTAAAAACATACCATTGCCGGATTTAATCTGAAAATATTATTATGTAATTTTTTTTAATATTAACGCGTAAAAATTAGTATCAACACGAAATACTAATTATTTACCGGTGTTGCTACAATGTCAGGCATGGAATCAGGATGGTTTTTCCTAAAAAATTTCATATACTTTATTATAAAATATTATAAAATAAACAACTACTATGTGATTTGTATGAAAGTGAATATCGGGTTTCTTAAGATTTCAAATGACTGAAATAAAAATAAATTAACGATCAATATACTTTATACATTCTACGACGTCTTGTATCCGAGATGTGGCACTTTTGGCTATCTGAAAAAAAAAGTTAATATGTATAATTGTTTAATGTAATATGACTGCTTGTTTGTACATCGTACTTACTACCAATGATTGCACTTCAGCCTTAATATCATTATTTTCGTTGATAGGAAACCTGAATAAACATTTTTAAATGATTTTTTTCAATGTTTCATATTTCTTTATTCTTTTAGAGGAAACTACATGGGTAGAAACAATACTTACACAGCAGTAATGTCGGGTAACACATTAGCACAAGCTATTAATCTTTCATATATTAGAAGACTGTAAATTGGAAAGTCATAAATGTACACAAATTATATGAAAAATTATATATTATGCGAATAAATCCTTCATACCGCGAAAGTCGATCTGCTAATTCTTTTGTTGGGACACTAAAGTATACAATAGATGCCGCATTAGGCTTGTAATGTGATTTACGTTCCCCATTTACATTGCATAGATTTAGTAGAATTCCTGAACAGAATATAGAACAATTATCGTAAGGTTCTAGCATTTAAAAATTTTTCAAAAATTTCCTTCTTTTTTCTCTATTATATCTAAAAACTGACAATGATGGCATTGAAGATTTACCTAAAACTGGCACGAGATGTAATTTATAATAATATTCACTATTTAGCGCTATCGAACACTTTTTTAACAGGTGAAATAAGCATTTAAAGTAGGCACGTACTGTACAGTCGCGTTAAAAACCATATCCCTTGAAGAATAAAATAATAACAACAAAAATAAATTTTATGTTACCCGTTATAATGGACAATACATGAAATGGCGTCATTTCCAATAATGTTTTCACGCAAACAAATAAAAATTACATTTTGGTTGTCGTATTTTGAAAGAATCTCTCATTGAAAAGTTGATCGAAAGAAGATATACGGTATTCAAATAAATCTTCTATGATTTCGATCCTTTCTTTAAATTAAGCGATAAAACGATTCAAAATGATTATCGATTTGAAACATTTCACGTGATAAAATAGTTATCTTTTAAGAAATAATCAAGTTGAGAAATAACATATTACTCTTGCACGAGTACATACTGTGTAAATATGAGATCTAATCACAATCATGGAACATTTTGATCAATTTATGAATAGGGTAGATACATTATTGATGAAATTTGTGGCGCAAATATTGCTTATTATCAATAATTTAATTTGAATTATTTAAAACATGATTTCATAAGTAAGTTTGATTTACGTATTATTAAAGAGTACTTGAGAAAAAAAAACAATCAAACTATATTCATAGGTATTTCCTACTTAGGACGAAGTTGTTATTACGAGGTGGTAAAAAATTACCATTTCATTGCGGCTTTTGCAGCCAACTTGGAAAATTTATTCGTCAATCTAATTAAAATCTTATTAATAAAAACAAAATAGGTATTTATTATAGACAAGCAAATATTTCTCAAGTAAATCTTGGAAACCACTATGTCTACGTACCTCAGTCAAAGCCAAGAACAAGAAGCATTGACCACGAAGACTTTTTTTGTTAAATTTGTTCGAATAGGTGTTATTTTGGAAGCAACTTTTTTTTTAGCAGGTACCTAATAGGTATTGAAATTGCAACGAAGAAAAATAAACATATTTGCCATAATGGAATGGAATTAATTTTCCACGCTCTCCGTTGGTTTACAATGCGAAGTTTGTTTTTTCAGAGGACGCGATTTTCATTACGTCGGGTTTACTTTAAAGAATATCTTTGATGCGTGCAATCACGAACGTCCTTGAGCGCACGTTCATCTTAGAATACTATGGTAATGTAAAAAATGCTCCGAAGATTCAAAGGTCGCTGTCCTTGAGAGCAAAATTATTCAAGGATCAAAAGTACGTATTTGCATTGACATTAATTCAATTAGCAAAATTTGAAACGCAACCGCGGATTACTATTCATAATCCGAAGTTAGTTCCGGAGTTGATTTGTGTTCCAAAATTACGTCAGGGTTTGTGACTTAATTGAGTTTATGGCTTTTCGAATCCAAATCCTTGGCATTAATAGCGCATTTTTAACGACAAGGTAATCATTCAGGCATATCGGAAAAATATTGAAAAATAATCGACGTTTGATGTTATCCATGCAGCTGTTAAATCGAATTCAATGCTAGTAAAAATTCTTTTGTTTTTCAAATACTTCCTCAAGTCTAAGTTAATTACACAATTGAAATAATTCATTTTTAGCATGTATTCGATGGTATCTTAACGCGTTTTCCTCGATTGGCGATGAATTATTTTCATGTTTTGAGCTGAACCAATGATACAGACATCAATTACCTGCTGCATTTTTTTTTCAAATCATTGATATCAAATTTAACATTTATATCTACAAATTTCCCAATTGTACTGTACGCAGTATACGAATACACTAATACCTATCCTAATTTCAGTTAGTCGTTAAAATAACAATGATAGAATGAAGAATGATAGCTATTAAATATCGATAACGTAAGATTTTTATGGATTTGTACTAAAAAAGGTTAGCTATATTACCAAAGAATCGTAATAGGTATTTGACGTAAGCTTTGTTTCTTAATTTTTGGTAAATTTCAAAATTCATGCTACACGTAACTTACTGGAGCAGTGGAAATGAACCGCAAAACAAACGTTGTAATTTAGTTATCCTAATTTTTGTTGACCAGCTTTTTCGGTGATTACGTGGACGAATGAATGTGATGGAACTTGATGTTAATTACATTAGCACAGTTGTTAAAACTACGTTGGAATTTGAAACGTAAATAGAATTTTGTTACTCAACGTTATCTAGACGTTATTGTTCGTTATGCCTAAAATTTAATTAATTACTTGGAAGTTTTTATCCAATTTTTACATTCGTGCTTTATTAAAATTGATTTAAATGAAAAAAAAAAAAAAATTCAAAAATCTTTTATGAATATTTTTCCTACCTTGGAAAACATTGGCAGAATTACGATTTACGAATTACCCCTTGAAGAATAAATTTAAAGTTCTTTGTTATCAATTGATTTTGAAAGCACGTAAAATAGGTACAAACATTTCTTACATAACTATTCTTCTCTGTATTGTGGAAAAAATAGGTACAGATACATAATTTTGATTTTTTGATAACAAGTAACAAAAAACTGTGGTGCATGGGTTATGAATCTTGCATACATATACCATACGTGTGCAATCTCTTGATGTTTTATAAATTTCGTGTATGTATGGTTTTGTTATGTTTTTTTGAGGGTTTTTTTATCTATGAAAATCATCGTAAAATTCCCTTGAAAACATATTTAACGTTCATTGGTAGTATGTAGGTACATTAATATGCGTACATGATGTACACGATTGAGTTTAATTAGAGGCATTAAATAATTTATTAACCTTGAATATTGATTTAAAAAAAAAGTTTTAATTGTCGGTTATTTTGCGGATATGTTTGAAAGTAGGTAGTAGGTAAGGTATTAGGTACAGTAATTCTTTCTATAACGTGTGATGCATCGAAGGCTAAATTTTTGATGAACTATTGATCGTGTAAGTGTGATGGAAACGCGTTAGCGATAATTTAATAAAGACTCGGTAGTCTAACTTCTTTCATATTTTATAAAATTTTATTGTCAAGTGAAGTAATTAACTAAGTACCTTATCTATATAAAAACGAAACAAATAGCATCATTTTTCTCGTAGACTTGTTAAATGTTTCTTTCATCTTACGACCTACTAATAATTATCAAGTTTTCGAAAACGTTGGAATATCTCAGTTTGAAGAAAAAATCAACATTAGGTAAAAATTGTTAGTAAGGTTGAAAAGCTATCAAAGGCTCGTTTATCATTCTCAAAAGAATATTTTTCTTCATTTCTACTATTTCACGATTAGGTATAATTATAGAATAGAACTGGACATAGCTGCACGTTAGCACTTTTTAACGGAAGTCTTATTATCTCTTAGCATCAGAAGTCCACTGGCGACTTGTAAGAATGTAAATCTCTACGGTTTTATGGCTTTATCGGTTCAGTCAGGTATATTGCCTAGATTTACATGCTTAGTGCTTTCCTGCCTACACAAATGCTACCTATTCTCAAAAAGGTTTGTCATTTTCAGCGTTTATTGTATTCGTGCAAAACGCCTAGCAGCGTTAATAAAACAGCGAGCTGTTGCATCCAGGAATGTTTTAGGTTTTGTGCGGATACGTTTCAACTCAAGTTATCTGGTTGAGATATCCTTTGAGAAATGCCCATTGGCGCCACTACTGACGTGTTCGATTAATTCTTCAACCTCGAAGATGGTATTAACTAGTAATGTCTGTCTTATCAACGGACATGAACATGTTATTGTATGTGCCAATTGTTTTTTTTAATGCATTCATCCTTACATTCATCGTTGAAGTAACTTGAATCACGGTGATGGTAAAATTACATAAGAGTAAATTGCAATATGCAAATGATTTTGAAGTGATCGCGATATTATTAAATTTTTAGTACTTCGATAATAACACGTAATGACGAAAGTGAACATTGCAATGATCCACACTACAGTACATTCAAAAGATGATTTATGTAGTGAGCATTCGCGCAGAAATTGGACTCATCGAACACCTGA
The DNA here is from genome assembly GCA_003261595.1 of Maconellicoccus hirsutus. Taxonomy (NCBI): domain Eukaryota; kingdom Metazoa; phylum Arthropoda; class Insecta; order Hemiptera; family Pseudococcidae; genus Maconellicoccus; species Maconellicoccus hirsutus. Next base: position 27,478 of record QBDW01005176.1, on the reverse strand, counting down.
TGTCAAATTGGTTCTTATTTTTTCACTGACTAATCTACCTTCCAAGATCCGAAGGATCTATATTCATAATCTTTCTTGAGATCAGATGGGTATCTCCTGGAAGTTGTCGTAACAGAAAAGAGCCCCAGGAATCACGTATGAAACGTGCAACGCCCGTTCATCATCTCTCATTGAATCGCGAAGGATCAGAAATGGAAGAAGTTTTTAGGGTTTATAAAGACATAATGCAATACTTTATCTAAGAGTAGTAAAGTACTACAAGTAGTATATCCGTGTATTGCACTTGATTAGTTAATTACAGTGTACATTTGCTGCTGTAGTCGCATAGCATAAAATTTCAAGTGTCAGGTATTTATTTGAATTTTCTCAAGTTCATTATTGCACTATTTTGCTCTTCATCCCCTTACAGTTTTGATAATATCTATTATGCATAATTTAAAATTTGTCGATTTTATTGAACAGAAATCAACTTGATATTAACGTACTGTACATGCTTCTATGGTTTTGATTTTTGAAATTCTCGCCCACAAATTACGATGGATAATGATCAATTGTTCTAAATTGTTTAGATTACTTCATTGAACATAAATCAAATATGCTGAGATTTACCTAATTAATAAAGATGATAAGCTACAATAATGATTAGCAAATAGTGGCTGAAATAATGTTTCATGTGTTTGCAAATGTAAAAAGATAAAATTATGTCATGATAATGACTTAATCCATTGAATCATTAGTAAGTTTAGTTTGTTTATCACGGTGACGTCATCCCTCTAACCTATCGTCTGCGGAGATGCGAATATTTTCTTCCTCGTGATTTCTAAACGGCGTTGCGGATCACCTTGATGATTTATCTCTTCCGAGTGTTTTTAATTTTAATTTTTCGATGACGTCTGGACGCATCTGCATCAGGTGTCTTTCGCACGTTTGCTCGGTAAAAGGTCAAGGATTGTCGAGAACCTGTAGAGAAACTAAGTACATGATCTTAAGAGATAATTTTTCTAAACGCTCGTGCTATCTTGGAAATTATTAATTAATTTTTTTTTCAAGGAATCCTCTAAAAATTTCGAAGTATCTGCATTCTGAATATAAGATAAGTTTTGAGTGAGTGGGTATATTTATAAAAGTGCAGGTTTCCTCGTATTACTTATCAATCTACATATGTTCGTCGATAAAAACTTGAATCGTTGAAACATCGGATGACACGATTTTTACGTTTTATTTTATAGTACACGAAAGATGGTTTACACATTTTCTTCAATCGACTTGTCTTTTGAAGTTCAGTAATAAAGAAGCGATATATACATAGCTAGTAGCTAACTAGCTACCTACCTTTAATGTAAAATTCAAGTTACGTTTATTCCTTAAATGTAACGTTTCTCCTCTTATGTTACTGCCGCGTTTGATAAAACGTTTAAAAACTTCAAAATAATTCATCATTTATCTGTTGGGATTACAAAGCGAAATGATTTTAAGACGAAAGCTAAACGTAGACTAAATGAAAGCTTTCACTCAAAATGAAACATCATACTCTGCAGCGTAATTAATTCCTTGGTAAGCCGCTTTATTTACCTTAACTCTAGGATGCTACTTTGTATCTACTCGTTTAATAAAGTGTATGAAATGTTTCATCTTTTGTCAAGGAATCACCTTGTCTTGTCTAATATACGACCACGATTAAGAACATCAAAGGTTATAGGTGTTGAGAGAGTTAATTTTTAGATAATACTGTACTTTTTCTGTGAATAAGTTTAGTTAGGGATGGTTTCTCATACAGCCAAGAATGAAGAATGTTATGTATGATTCGTCATCTGTTGTAGGTCTGCTAGTTTCGTTTTCGAAATCGTATATACGTACATCTTTCCTAAAATATTAAAAAGGTTGAAGTTTATATCAAAACGTTTTTTTTTATAGTACTCCTACTTATTTGAAATAGAACTGTTTCACATTCACATTCACCGGAAATCAAATTGTGCTAACTACATGTATGTATGTACTTTGTATCTTAGTAAGTCGATAATTTCTTTTTAGTGTACGAACTTGATAAGACGCAAATTTTAAAGATTCTTTTAGAGGACATCAGTCATTATTGTTTATTAAAGACGAACGCTTATTTTGTTTGGTCACGGTTGGTAACAATTTTCGTCGCAAGATCAATGCTTTTCATTTCGAGTGATCGCAACGTTAAAATATTATAATGTATTAATAATCAATCAGTCTATGATTTACGGTTATTAATTTGTTTGAAGTTGCCAATTGTAGTAGATGTGTTTGATATGACCGACAGTGTGACTAAATTCTTTTTTAAATTGGCTATTTCCCTTTCTTTTCAGTAACAATCAAACTCAAGGACTGAAAACTTTTTTGACCAGCTTTTCTCACATATTATCGAATCATTTTCGCATATAACCACCATACAAAAATAAACTCAACTATAAAGCTACACCCTAACTTCATAAATTTTAATACTACGACCCCAAGATTGGAACCTTTTGTGTTTATTTGAAAAAAAAGTAAACCTAATCAATTATTTAACTTTGCACGTGAACGGCGAAAAAAAATCACGCCGTAAGCTTACATAAACCCCATCGTTTCTCATTATCAGTAAAATTTTATTTGCTGGATTGACGTGGTAGTGAAAAAGCTTTTTGAAAAAAATGGCAATTTATTCAGACTTACGATATACTTACTTACTTTGTGTGTCTGTGCGATATGTAGGAAGCACACATTGTGCAATTGTGTTCAAATATATAACGTAAGACGACGTTTCATGGATACCGCATAAACGGATAAAATTCGTGCATTACTCTCGCTGTGCTATAACAACTCGACAACAACATTGTAATCATTTCACGTGCTTAACAAAACACATCCTCGTTTAATCGTACCTAGGCATCTACACATTCTGAATGTAAAATGCACTTGAGGCTCGATCTTTACCTTTATTTCTATCAAATATACAAATATTACAAATCCACAGCAAGGTAAAAATTTGCTAATGAATGAACATAAAAACGCTCTTTGCTGGGTAAATTGCGTCAAGACAGCTTTTTCACATTTCGTGTCATTGATTCGCTGAAACTATATGAGGTGACAACGCACTTCCGGCGACAATTTTCTCAATCGACGACGTTTAATTTGTTTGTTCAACATTTTCGGTTGCTTTTTGAATATCTTTTCGATGGAAAAGTAATCGGCAGGTAAGCGAATTATTTTTCGTAGATAATCGTTAAACTTTTCAGAATTTGCAAAAAAATTGTAAAATTTTTCATATGAATGAATACTTAATGGTATTATCAAACAGCTGTTAATATTTGACAGATATTACTGAAAATTTTATATCTACTTTATACAAGTGCTTACTCATATTCAACTTTCAAGCAAGTGTTCAATATTGAAAAAATAATTTTGCAAAATATTATTCATCCTGCTGATCTACTTCCATACAATACAGGTATTTATATAGCAAAGATGAATACGGTGTAGAGACACAGACTAACGAAACGATTAGCATTTAAAATACGAGTAAGTTTTAAACTAGAAGAAGAATACTTATTCCTTGCAACACATCTGAAATGATGAAAAAAAGTTCACATGTGAAAGGTTTGACATAGTGATGCAAAAAATTAAATTTTGGCGAACATTTTTACACTCGTGGTTACTTAGTAGTACAACACATACGTACACTACATACTATATTATGGACTGTGTACTGCACATGTATCAAATGGTTTACACATTTTGTGCCAACATATCTATTAGCTTCTTTAAGGTACATTATCTTTCTCATTCATTTCACTGGTTCAAAGCGATGTCCCGTTCATCAGTTTATAATAAACTCACTTATATGCAATATTGGTTATTTATGCAGGCGGAAATAATGCTTAACGTGTAGGTACTAGGTAGTAGGTAGTAGGTATTGTAATAGATAATAAATTATTTGCGTAGAATGTATGGAATTTAAATTCACAACTTTCATTGACAAATTCTAATCACGAATCTTTGACAAACTGTAAATGATCAATTACTTGAGAATGTTCAATTCTTAATTATTCTTAATTGCCTCTTTTTTTAACTCATTGCGAATGGTTGAAAACATGTTTTGTTCCTAAGGCATGCGGTGACAACGTATTGAGATCTATATATATTTCTTCTCTTTTCCTTACTTCCTTTGAAAATAATACAAAAACAATTTTCGTTTCTGACTGCTCACGCTAAGTATTTCTTGAAAAGAAATTTATTCAATTCTTACACTGACAAATTGCAATTTATCAGGAGTTATTGGTCAACTCATGAAAATGAAAGAAATTTTACAAACGTACTGATATTAATGTAACTTATGAACCATGAGCAGTTTTTTTTTAATTCATCATTTCGATTAATAAGTAAATTATCCTTGAAGAGTCATTCTGGTATAAATGTTAATTTTAAGTAAGTAGAGGTCTTATGTAAATTATAGCGCTGTCTCAGATTTTTAATTTTTGGTCTGAATTTGATTATTTTTTAAATTTAAAAAATTTATTGAATTTTTCTAACGAAAATTCATCCAAAAATTGCCTGATAATGTTCGAAATCTGTTGTAGTGATACGTTTAAATTTATTTTTTCTTCAATAAAGAACCAATGAGTAAATCCCTGAAATCACACGGTTATGCAACCATTCGTACAACAAAGTTCAATGTTTGTTTTCTCAAATTATTCCTCAACACGTTGAAGATTAATTTCGAGTTTTATAAATATATTTTTGAAATCTAGTTTATGAATTTGTTATTTGTATTCCCAATATTCGTTCACCCACGGGAAATTTCTTTGAAAAAAGTAAAAGTTGAAAAATGTAAATTCTATCGAAACGTCGAAAGAAAGCGAATGAAATTTAAATACGAACCAAAGTAATTTTCATTATAATTTTTTCATCGATAACAAATTATCATAATTTTTACACTAATAAATCCATAACGTGGGTGATTTTGCTGATGAATAAGCGAATATCGACAGATCTGCATTTAAAATTAGTTTGGCAAGTATTGAAAGTTCACCATTTCGTGATTCCGTGCGTAGAAATATTCGCTGAATGTTTTAATCACATACTCGGTGCAATTGTTCGTCGAAAATGAATTTGTTAAATGTAAATAAAATCTATTTGATGCATCGATAAAGTTCTCGATTAATAGTGGGTGTGATTTCCTATTCGCGAAGAGTAATGCTTTCAATTCTATCCTTGTTACTTTGTGACTAATACGAATGTAAATACGATTAATTTATGTCAAGAATTTATTCACGTCGTATGCTGCGACGACCCCGTTATTTCGAGATTAATATATTTTTTCGCGAATTTTGTTGTTTACAGTTTTGTCAATATTAGACGAAAATTAGCACGTTTTTTTATATTTGTTTTGTTTATTAAATGTTTTAAGTTAAATGAACCGTGATATACTTTTCAGTTTGATGGTGTAATTAACACATGTTACTTACAACATTGTACGGAAAAAGTTCTCAATAAAAGAGTAAGCAAGCTATGTCGAAATTATAAAAAAATTAATTTTAGTTGATAAACAGTGTTGTTGTTTTTATGGATACGTAAAAGCTTATTGAAAATTTGACATATGAAAATCTTGCTTTACAGCTATAAATATCTAATACCAATCTCAAAAGAGTAAATAAACCATAAAATGACCAGAAACGCGAGAATCATCGAATGTACTCAATATAGGCACATGAGAATCGTAAGGGTTAAAATTGGATTATTTTGAGTACTCGTATTTCTACTTGCATGATAAATCATCTTACGTCGAAGTAACTTCCAATCGAATCATGTGATATTCGTTTTTACACTTTGAAATAACTTTTCGTCGTACTCACCAACGAAGAGCTTCTTTGCATGAAAATATTGAAATAGAATTTAACTGACGCGACGTTTGCAGTTTGTACGTATTTACTAGCGGCACAAAAACATCCTTAACATATGCTCGTAATCTATTTTTCCCACGGGTTAACGGCGCGAAAAAAAAGGTCACAGAATTTGTAAATGATGAATTTATTTTGTTGGGTTTAATACGGCATGGTTTTCAATCGAATAAATCTTTTGAAATTTAATCTTTTTTCACAAGGTTGAAGCACAGTTGATAGCAAGATATGACTATTTTTTCTCATCAAATTACAAAATTTTTTAATTTTATGTTAGATTAGTAAAAAGTATATTTTTTCAAGCTTAATGTTAGGAATCTATTTTTTAGAGGTTGAAGTTGATTAGTGGGATAATCTATTCTTCTACTTGTAAAAAAGGTATTTTTTTCATCGTTGTAGTGTAAACTTATATCTGCTAGAAATACATTTTCCGAGATTTGTTGATAAGTTACTGAATTGTTAGAGTAGCTATAATGTATTTTCGAATTAAGTATTCATAAGTTGCAAATATTACAAAGTTACATGTCGACTTTACCATTGTACTCGTACTTCGTCTACTCTTCGACTGAATGTATGCTTCATTGATCTTGGAAAATTTTTTCCTTTTATTATCCTTATAAGAAGTCCGCTATATTTTGTATTTAGTTGTTAACAAATGCTTAAAAATCTTTTTTTGAATTAATTGGAGAAATTGCCGTAGAAATAAATCACTATTTTAGCATCTTTACTTGTTTTTGTTTGAAAGGAACTGCTTCCTCCTTCACTTATTGGCGCCTCGGCGGTGATGCATTTATCAGTGTTAGAACTGAAAGCAGTTTTCAAACTTTTTGAGTCAGATCGATTTCAACGACATAACAAGAGTTTCTTATTTGCTTACTTTGGCAATTACCTACGCATAAATTATGCTCTTGTTATTTCATTTGTTAGGTGAAAAAAATGAAAAAAAATATTGATTATTGCGTCATAATGCAATATTATTACAAAGTTGAGGTTGAAGTACACATTTTCATTTCTTCAATTAGCGTTGTTTCAATTGTAAATTTGCCCTTCGTTATGGACTAATTTATAATAAATATTTTAAAAATAGCCGTGGGCGTACCTATACCAAACTCTCTACATGAAGCTTATCACATTTCCAAAATTTAAAAAAATTTATAAAAGACTGAAAATGAAAAAAAAACTATTTATTACCCAATTACACTACAAACGCGGTTTCTGTGAAAAAAATATATTTATGTACATATTTTCATGATTTCATACTTTGGTATCCAAAGTGAATACGTTTATAGCTGTAGGATTGAGAATTATTATTTATTTCGCAATATGTGAGAATACATTTGACATATTCGAGTGGTTAATTCATTCATTTAATTTTCAAACGAACAAATTGTGTTTAACATTGTGACGATGATTTATACATTAAGGTACACAATTCATTTACATAGTTAAGCAGGAAGTTGGAGTCGCATATGGGGTATGGATTATTTTTATCCTTTTTTATAGGTGTTTTGTGTTTTGGAAAAAATTACGCGATGGGATTGTGGTAATGTTTTTTTCCTAAATAGCTTGAATGAAACAAGAAAATAATTTTTCATTTTTTTTTTCCTAAATGTCAAATGACTTTTTTTATTAGCTTAATAATCGCGGCAATTAGAACTTGTTAAATGTAATATTCATTCATTTGATTATAAAATACAAAACAAAAATTGAACTACTTCAATAGCAATAAAGTTACTGATTTGAAAAATATTTATAACAAAAGTAACAAAAGTTTCGAACTTTTGATCGTTTTACGATGAACAATAACGCGCGCGAGGGAGTATAAATTAATATTTCCAACAATGAATTTTACAAAACTCTTTTTCAACTTTTCAAGTAGGTATGCTACACGATAGTATAAGCTCAGCTTCAAAGCAAAGAAAATTTTAAAACCTTATTCAATCTAAGTTGAAAACTACATGGCAACAAACTTATAACAATATCCGCATTGTGATGAATGGGTAGTTATTTTATTTCAGCATTTACTCTCGAAATAAGTTAAATAATTAAAACTTCTATTGAAGTTAGACATTGAAATCATACTGTACAACAGGTCTTCAGCAATAAGATCTTGTATCTTCAAAAAAAAGTAAAATTTGCGAAAGGATTGATTTTTTCTATATTTTTGTGGATTTATTAGAAAAGAATTTTCAAGTAATTTATCGAAATGATCACGAAAAAATAATTTCTTTGACGTCACGTTTCTTCGTATACAACTGCCTCGTACGTATGTATCTTGCGGATTGCATCGAACTTGAAAATTACAGAACCATCAAATTTTCCTTACGAATAGTTTCCGATGAAAAGTACACAACGACGTGTTGCATAAACAACAATAATTATTAATGGTCACGGTAAGCAAAAAAGGTTCAATAAACCTCGGTATACACGAACTTCTTAAGACAGTACCATAATCAGCCAGCTATGAAAATCAACGCAAGAGGTCCACGTTTTCGTCAGCACTGGTCAGATGATAATCGAGTCCTCGTTAAATGTAGCGCCAGGTAATTACCCTTTTCACAAGAACCTCTGAGTCATTTATAAAATAGGAAATGCCGTGCAGATGATTTGCGCTTGAAAACATATTCGTCCACTATTGTTTACTCGTTCCTGACTGTCCAATGAAATGCATTCATTTTCTCGGTGCAATAACCTAGACATTGGTCAATTTTAATGATACATTTCGGATTATTTTACACCGGTTGGGTAAACAATTCAGGGAAAGGAAACGATATGGGATAGCGTGCTAAAAATTTATCGTGATTTTTATCCACGAAAAAAAAAAACTTGAACTTGGAAGTTATGTTTGATAAGAACTGGCAACTGTTTTAATTACTTGAATAGTAAAATAGTCACTTTTTTCTTTCAAATTGGACAAAATTACACTCAAGAAAATATTCTAATATATTTTCATGAAGTTTGATAAATGATAAAAATCTACTCGTACTCGGACAAGACTCCTAGTAGACGTGACTACTGAAGTAGTAAGTACCCGGTGTTTTTTGAAACCCTCACAGCATTGATGCAAAATCAGAAAAAAAAAGTGGTAGCACTGTACAACATCGTAAATTATTATTATTTTTTTGTTGAATTCATCCCAATTGACGTTATTTTTATAAAAGTAGTAAATTTTGATTACTAAACTTTCATCAAAAAATTAATTATATGATTTTGACAATCAGACACAAATGATCGCAAAATTGTTGAAGTTTACCAGCGATTTTTGATTGAATCAAAATTTCTGACTCCTAGCGGTTTATTATTGAAACTATGAGGAGGTACCGCACATTAGCGCCCCAACAGATTCTTGCCAGTCCCAATAGTAATGATAATAAATATGTGATAAGATGTCTTACCGAATAACCGATTCTTCGATTCGAAATTGTTTCGAAAATTATTTCACGTCAATGAAAAGTTATCAAATTGATGTAATCGAAATTACCGCAGACCAAACTGTCGAATGTCCATCTTTCATCATGATTACCTACTTCCCTTTCAGCTAAATCTATTTTAACAATTTCAGCGTCAATTGTTGCGTTTATCATTCTTCTCTAATTGTCTTCTAAACTCCGTCTGTCTTATCCAGTTGCTACCCGTCACGTTCTATCTTTTCCCGACCTGCCTACTTTACGTTCTAATTGCTTCTAAATGTATTCGCTTTTGAGGTTATTTTTAACAAAACTGTAACGACAAAATCCATTTAACAGTTAGCATCTACCTGAAAAATATTTTGGTCAAGCCGACCACGAAAAATATCTTCGAAGGTTATATCGATGGGTACTTTTCACGAAGCTTAACTGATGACCTTGAAAGGTGAGTATAATCATACATGGTATTCGATTGATACTGGAATTCAATAAATTCTCAAACAAAAACGAAGCTCAAAATTTCGCACGAAGTATAAACCCAAGTGTTTCGTATGTTTGATACAACATTTTCAATACCACAATTACGTCGGTAAAATACTGAATCATCACTGTATTCTTGACCTTCAATCGAATTAATATTGTTGAATAAGAAATGATAAAGATACATAATTCGGTGGAATAAAGAGGCGATATGAAAAAAAATATACACGAACAACGTATCATATCAACCCTTCAACGTAACTGCAGCGTTTCGACGGCAATATCGAGAAGAAGGCAACTGAATGGTCAACTTTCATATTCTTCTTCCCTCTATTCTTCGTTCCTTCCAACGCTTCCAACATACTGTTCTAGCATGCTGCGATGTGATTCAGTTTTAACCGGCATTTGTTCGTGGTATGGTTGTTGTTTTGCGTTCACGTTGTGTATGAATTTACGCGCGAGTTTTATTTGATTCGTAATACATTTTCGTACAGTTCTTATTTTCGTGTGTATTTTTATTAATTTTTATCTGCTTACTCGAAGGTTAAAATTTTAATTAAGTTTGGTGGTGTTACTGCTTTATCTTGTGCTTCGTATTCATGTAAGTAGATTTATCATATTTGAAAATATAAAATACCTTTTCTTGAAATGTGACGTGATTTTGAAAGAATGTGTCTACCCTTCGTTTTAGGTACTGAAAGTTGTATTTTATTCCTTTTTTTTCTTTCTTGCAAAAATTTCATTTCTTATGAATTTTTTTTTAATGTTAGTGCGTAAAATACGTAGATCGTTGAAAACAATTCCCCTCAAGATCATGGTTTATTTATTCTATCAAGCCCATGCCCAGGAAGCTAAAAGATTAGTGAGGGTTGTGAGTTTTTGGGTATACGGTATCTGTAAGAGATAAAACATCGTATTCATATTGTACAAATTAAACCATGATATGTTAACGGTAACGGAAACACGTGTGTAGTACTTATGAATCAAAATACCAAACATTCTCACTTCTTAGTTCATCTTCAGTGTTCATGTAGTTGACCTACATTTAAAATTTTGGTGAAAAGTGTAAAAATTGAGATCTTGAATTTCACGGTTGAAGCTTTTGTAAAGTTTGTATTGGAAAAGTTTTGTAAACGTGATAAAAAATGACTTTCGCTGTAAATAGGTATTTGTCTTGTTTGAATTTGCGCAGGGGTGATTTACTGAAGAATTGATAGGTATTATTTGGTACACTAGAATGATTACGATTACGATTTTTTTTTATATTTGATAAATTACAAAAAGTAATTTTTAAAGTCAGGTTTTTTGATTTCATGTATTCATACTTGAAGCCGTTGAAACGACGTTTTATTTTTCGATTTCTTTGAAGATAGGTGCCTACACTTTTATGTAGGTAATAGGTAGAACTACTAGGTACATATGCTTAAATGAGATATAATCGCAACCGTTTTTATTTGCTTGTGGGTATAATCTTAAAGTATTCGAAATGTGCTGTGGTCTAGATATAATGATTTACGAGGTTTTTTCATTTTCCAAAGCACGTGGATTATTCAACACAGCGTGTAGTTTTCATGAGATCAAGGAGAACGAAATTTTTCACATTGAAAAAACGTTTTATTAGCTTTAATTTATCGATAGTATTTGTCATTCTGGAAAAAATCTGGCAACACCTTGAAATTTTTTTCATGTGAAAGATTTTTCAAAGTTGTCATTCAAACGATCACGTCATTTATATCGAGTTAATAGGTATTACTTCCTATTTAAGTAATTATTTTCGTTATATTGGACATTAGATAGGTATCTATGTACTAGACTGCCTATCAAGTCAGTAATACATATCCACGTTTGTGGGTTTTTTGCTTTATCATTATCTCCAAAAACGACGCAGAAATTTGAAATAAACGTGCATACTTTGTAGAAAATAGGAATACAAACCAAATGATAATTCAAAGGTTGTTTCGCATATTTGACGTGTACACGCAGGGTTTCGGATAGTTATGTAAGACATGCCAGGTTTCTGGTAGTTTACCTTGAATAAATGTCCGAAAACTTGGATTTCAAACCATCGCAATGGTTTAGAAAATATGTTATGGGTGATTTCAAATCGCAAAAGAGAAGTTGAACGGAAAATTTCGCTCATATGAAAACATCTCGCACGACATTTATTCCCATGTTAGCTTTTTTCCAGTTTTATAATTAAATTGCGATAACCGAATTGGATTACATTATTAGAATGAAATCAATTGGAAAATTCATCGGCGAGTCGATTCGATGCAATAATTATAGATAGAAATGATATGCATTTTGTTTAAGCAGATGCTTTATTCTCGGAATACGAAACACGAATATTTACATATGAAAATGGAATGGAATTCCGCGTGATTTTTATTACAAAGAATTTTGCCAACGTTCGATGTATCTAGATGTGTAGTATATGTTTCGGTATACGGGATATTCGATGATGAATTGACCGTAGATTTGCGAAAACGAGTTTTTTTTTTCTACTTTGATATATAGGGCGCCAACCCCTACTGTTCTTTGACTGATTCGTTACAGCCAAATACTCGGTTCTTGGAATTTCGAAGGTGACAAACAATGTGGAATGGGTTGGCGAAATATTTCCAAAATTTGTGTCCGTTTGATGTACAAGTAGCTTATTTATAGCGTCGATGATTAACTATTATTTGCATAATTGATATAAGCAAACGAATACGTTTCGCCTGTGGCGTGAAAATTTTAATATCTTATGCATCGACGTCGATCGAATCAACTGATTATTTCGTTCGATACAATATGACTAAATTTCGAGTAAGATTTATTACAGCGAATAAACGATTCGAATTTTTTTCACCGAAGCTCGTAGTTGATTGTCGACATTGTACGCGTGATTTATTTACAGCATTTGATGTAAATGAAGTTACCGTCAAAAGTCGTGTGCTGTGCTTGACAACGTTTACATATGACGACGAAATCGTTAACCACCAACATTACGAATGTAGGCTGAAAAAAGACATTTTCACGTTATATCGCTGCGCGAGTGAAATTTGAGAAAAAATGGCCCATTATAGAGTAATTTTCGTTTTTTTACGAGGTACTCGGAGGCATTAAACGATGTGCAACAATTTACCGTCATCCATGTATGAATAATTTAAATTACACCGACTTGACGATTCACTTCTGTATGAATGAATTCTGAACTTTTGCACGAGCAAATCATCTCAAACAGGTAAAATTATAATCTTGTAACTAAAAGGAAATGACAATTTTGGTTGGAAAAAGTTTTCCTTATGTATCGTGTGCTCGTGCGGTGCGCTCAGCTAAAAAATGGGTAAAGTAAACGCCGTCTTAAGGGCGCCGAATTACGATACGCGTCGCTGTGTATATAGTTTGTGTATGATAACGCCAAGTTCTTTGATCCTGCTCGCCTGCATGTGTCGAATATTAATTAGGTGCAAAAATGCCTCGCGTTTTGGTTTTCATTGCCAACGAAGGTGTGTCATCGTATGTGAACTCAAATTCGAGAAATATCGCAATACCAAATTGGTTCCGATGACCGTTTCGAATTAATGATGAAAATCCTGCGACATCAAGTATAATGTGTTGTGGTATTCGCGAGGGTACTGTCGTAAATGGATTAAATTGTTTTCACTGTTCGATTATCTAATTAATTACGTATCTTGTGAGAATGTCGTGCCCTCTTTGTATCTTAATGAAATGCTGAATTTGGGATATTTCCGAAGGTTCATGGAGGTGCTTTTTTTTATGTTTACGTATTTCTCAACATGTGAAAAAAAAACGATCTTTATCGAATGCCTTCAAATTATCTAAGTTTAAATTCATTTCGTTGAAGTCTTGATGTATTCGTTTGTCAAATTTATTCCGCATTTTTATCAACGTTAGATGATGAGAGAAGATATCGACAATAAGTCTCAAATTAGTATTGTAATACCTATTCGCCAAAATTACATTTTGATAGAAAAGCCAAATGTTTTAACTTATTCGAATCCAATTGTTAATTAATTATTTTTCGCGAATTCTGTGCTCGTTAATCCTTGTTAACTTAACTTTGTTTGTATGAATAATATAATTTTCATTTTCGTATTCATCTTCATCGTGCCGAATTGTAATTTGAAAATTATTGCAAAAATTAGCATATCGGTTTATTTTAATTGTTACTCTCTCTAAGGATCATTTAAATGTTACCTTGTTTCTCTCTTTAACCACCTTGAGGCACGAGATAATTTGAAAATGTTTTTATTTCCATTTATTAGCCAAGCAAATTGGATAAAAATTTCGTAAAGAAATGGAAATGAAAATTTTTCTGGTAGAGAGGAGATGCTATTTACGAACAATTTAATTTTTTAAAAAACCGCAGCTAAAATATGAAAAATAGAATAATACTTAAATTAATGTGGCATATTAATTGATTATTTTTTTAAAAAGGGTGGTGAGCTAAAACAAAAAAACACAATTCTTCAAGAGATTTCAAATCGTCCTGTATGTCCCACTTGTAATTGTTTTATGACCGCCAATCACATTATTTTTGTTTGTCATAAATTCACCTTTTGGCGTAATTTTTTCAAAATTAACAATAATGACGATCTTTTTTCAAAAAATTTTCACACCAATCTTATTAATTTTACATATAATATTAACTTTGACAATCTAATTAAATTTTTAAATAATAATTTTCAATTTAAAAAAAAATATTTTAAGTCACTTTATGTTATCATAACCCTGTGACGTTGACATCAAATAAAAAAAAATTGTAGGATTTAAGCATTATTGAATAGGGGCTAGGGGACTATAATAAAATTATGAATAGGTAATTAATTTTCACGGAAAATCGATCATGGTACTCAAAATGAAGGAAATTTTTCGCTAAGCTGAAAAACAAAATAGCGGATACGGTATCTTGAAGTAACCATAGAAATGAGAATGAGGTGTGGAAAGGTGCAAAATTTAACGATAAACGGAATGCTTGTAATTTTTTTCAGGGCAACTGAGCTAATTATCATTTTAAAAATTCTTATTGCAAAATATAAACATGAAACAATAAATTGGCAACGTCGCAATATTGAAAAATTAATTCAGCTTACAGCTCTATATCTTGAGATTGGATTGTCGGATTGTGTCACGGTTTGTGTCATTGGACTCAGCGGAAAATTCCTGCATTTTGAGTAATACCATGATGGATTTTCCAGCTTCGGAGGGTCTTAGGCTGGGTTTCCACAGTGAAATCCGCCTAAAAACGAATTGTCAAAGTGTAGCTTCTGCACGTGTGTATAATTTTTCCAAAGACGGTTGATCCCATAATTCAAGATTATCTACTAAATGAACCTTGATACAAAATTTTTTTAATGTAAAAATTGCAAGAAAATTTTCTAAATGATTTGAAGATGTTCAGTTTTTGTTTGTTATTGCGATCGGTGATTTTTGTGAAGTTTGTCCGATAGACTAGTTAATTTTTTTGATGATGGAAAAATCGATTACTGAAATATTTCGCGTATCTACTTGAAAACTAAGCGAAATTTCGATATCGTTTTTTCACTTGAATTTGTATTTCGAATGTAATTTTTTTCCATTCACTGGTCGAAATAAACGTTCGAGTGTTCTCGGTATTTTAAAAATTCAATGGTAAAAATTGAATATCACAAAATGAAAACTACTCCACTGCGAAAACAATTTCGCGAAGAATTGATACAGGTACCTTGACCATTTCGAAAATTAAAAAACATTCGTTACATTTTTCCATTCCACACTTGAAAAATGACCAAATATTTTCATCATTTTAACGCACCTGTTTAATCAGCTTAGTGCATTCGACGTGATATTATTTACAGCATCGGGTAACAAATGCGTGAAAAAATTACATAAATTTATGCGTAATTTTAGCACGATCGTATTTCACACGCGTGTTGCAACCGATGCCAAAAAAATATTCGTAGTTAATCAATATGTGCAAATACGTTCGTCCAGCGACCGTGACAGTGACTGCGATGAATTAGCAAACAAAGCATTTGAAGACCGAGGTTATGCGGCGGCGGTATCTGTTGGAAAATAAATTCTGTGATCTGTATCGAGTTACCGGCGTTGGTTACCAATGACGAATTTTCGTTATAAATGCCAATAGGCGAAGGTGTACATCGACGTCTCGCTCGCTATTATTCAATATTATACCGAAGACAAGCGATGCGAAAAAAGAAGAAAACACGTGGTAATACGTTTGAATACCGTAAGACGGCTCCGGTGAACGAAATGGAAAATACGTCGAAGAATTTCAGCCGAAAATGACCTGACAATTCGAATTTGCAGACGTGTTCGGCTTTCGTGGACAGTTTTAAATCAAGCATCGGCGAAGATATTTTTTTATATTTACACGCCACTGGCTACGCGAGCGTGGGTTTTGAAAAATGGAAAATGTTTTTACAAAAACGAATTCGTTTTTTTTTTCGTTACGCTTTTGAAACTCCAGCGGTTCGGAATTAATTGCTGGTGTTAAGAAACGAACCGAATAGATGTATCGTTTTAGTATAAATGAACTTTTCGATATGGTATTTTAGGAGCTAGACGAAAATAAAGTGCGACTTTAAAACGGACATTTTATTGTGCCGATGCCGGCGACGACCTAGTTTTACAACTGAGCGCTTTTTCATTATGCCGAAAACTTTACGCGTTTTTTTTTTTTTTTTTAGAAATTTTACCTAATTTTTAAATTATTAATTTTTCGTTGCAAAAATTAATCCAGTTTGGTAAAAATTTTGTTTGGAAAATTTCAACGTGAAAAAAATTTCGTCTTATGTGCATCCAAACAATGAAATGCATTTAACCGGTTTTAATCTCGCGAGTTGTTTTTGATTTTATCGTGAATTCGTTACCTATTAAAAAATGGAAAAAGTATCGCGTCGTTTATTAGGTAAAAAAAAACTAGTTTGGTACGAAAAAATAAAAAAAAAGGGCAGCTATAAAAAATAAAAATAGAATAAGTGCAGATAACGCGTGAAGAATGCAGTCGTCAGTTTTGTTATAAGAAATTCTGCAACTTTGGTCAAAAGTAAATGCACCGCGATAGCGTTTCGCTCGTGTTTTACACGAAGAAAAAAAAATACTAGTGAAGAAGGGAGCGATGTTGGAATGAAAAAATACATTTTGTAAAAAGAAACGATTATATCTTAGATTTTCATGTCTGGTCGTTTCTTTTATATTGCGAAATTTTTTAAATTTTTCAACGGCGTTAATATTTGGAAAATCTTTCTTTTCGTTGAGTATCCACTTCGGGTTACAGATCCTTTTGTGCGACTTTTTATTTCGCCAAGTACTAGTGTTGAGATGAAGTTTAGAAGGTATTGAAATACCGGTAACGAGAAAAAATTTCTGCATTGTTCTTTTCATTGGTGTTAAAATAATCACTATTTTTTGTAGTGCTGTAGATTCGAATCGATTTCGGGGTTGATCGATTCATTTTTGTGAAAAATCGATCCATCAAAGTGAATGAGTTGGTTGATAGAGTTGAGTCGAGTCATAACCTGTAAATGTTCGTCTGTTTTCCGGCAAATAAGGCAAGAAAATTGGTTTTCGAAGTGAGAACTTCTTTGCTGGCACCCAAACTGAAAAAAACGTAACGCGTTATGCGTAACGCTGACGTCACACTGCGCTCCTCGTATTTTCGTCGCGCGCAGACCCCCTCACCTCATTTCGGCGCGCGCAGAATATGTTGAGGACTGAACTGGTGAATACGTAACGGGGTGGGTATTTTTCCACTAGCCTCAAAACGGAGGGGGGGGATGCAAAAACGTATTTAAAGAGATCTCTGTAATCGCAAGCGCTAAATTTTCTCAATACCGATGTGTTCCATGGTTAAAATACGAGTTTTTTGGGGTTTTAATTTTCGAGAAAAATCAAAAATATCGAAAAATTTGTTTTTGCGCAGATTTGACTTTATAATTTACCTTAATGGTTATAAATTGTTGTGTTCGTGTGGTATTCAATTTAACACCCAAGTGATGGATATCGTTAAATTGGTCTTGTTGTGAAATTCTTTACTACATTTTGTGGCTACTTTTAAATCAAGTCGTAAATGAGAAATGAATATCGATATAACGGAAGTTGAACTTTAAAAAATATAAAATACCTTGAAAGTTCAATATGCCCGGAGAGAGATTTTCGTTGAAATTCTCGTCGAAGACATTGTTTACCAAAATCAACAACTTATGTTTGAAAACGACGCATTAGCGAAGTCTTTCGAGAGTAAAAACTTCCAGAGGAATTTCGGTAACTTTTTCTAAAATAACGGCTCTCCTCGGGGATCAGATGTTTTCGCAAATTAGAAATTTATTGGCTATCATCGGTTTTAATAATATAGGTAGGCAAAAAGCCAACGTGACTTTTCGGCATTTCGTGACAAATAACTTTTTATGGTACTATCGTCTTATTCGAAGTGATAATGCAGTTGGGACATTTTCGGAAATGAGATCTCTTTGTGTTATCGAAGTATATAAAAATCGGACGTCATTTCGTAGAATTTTCCATTTAAGTGAAAAATTCATCGAATTCATCGATTATGGTCGATGCGTGTTACATATCCATCAAAATGCATATTTGAAACCTCGAAGGAGTCTTAAAGCTTAGGGATGGGATTGTTAATAAAATCACATATTCACGTCGTAAAATGGAATAATGTGGAATGGTAAATTTAATCGACGATTTTATCTATGAACCGAGTGAGATAGGTGCATCGGTAGCGGAATATTTATAATTCATATTTTCCAAACACATCCTGCGTGCGACGACGATATCACCTGAAGGTAAATTTTTGGTATATCAAGAGGCGGTTCACGAGGGAGTTTTTTTTTCTCATCATGTGTATTAACAGTTGCCTAGCAAGTGTGGTATAAATAAGAGGGGAAGTAGATAAAAAAGGGGTTCTTTATCGATACGAAATGGAATTAACGCGATGATGTACGACTTCGCCTTATGGTTTTTAAACTTGAATTTTAATTTTTCTTATCATGCTCGTGTGTGTACCATAGGGGCAATATCAATACCAAAGTGCACATCTACCATGCAATCGAGATCGTAATTAACACGTGCAGGTATCGTTTTGCATCGTGTTAATTGGCGAGTTTCTGTGTATCGATGATAATTTGTAGGTGTGCTAGGCAAAGAATTACCGGTTTTGATATTCCGAGAAGTAGTTCGCGTTGGTTTTTTGAAGGTGCATTTTTCTTGTTTACAAAAATCTCTCGGAATGCGAAGAGCGATAAAGGTATTAAGACCTGAGTCAAATATCCGCCATAAGTAGCGCACCCAACTAGTCTAATTCGTACAACTTGTACTGCCTACTTAGACGTTGAGGTTTGTTTCACTTTTATTTTCCTGTAAAGGACGTCAACATGGTTCATTTTTTTCATTAAGAGGAATGCGTAATTTCAAGTACATTAACGAAAGTTAATACAATGTTTAACATTATGTTTAACCTGGTTTAAATGAACGTAGTACCTGAAGCACTTCTATAAAGTATAAAATCATCTATACTAAAATCAGATATATAGATTTTATTAAAGTTCAAAAAGCTCAATGGAAAGTTGAGAAAAAATCGTTCAAAGTTTCGACCAATCAGGAGCCAGTATAGGCGGTAGGTCGACTTTTTTCGTATTTTATTACCTAACCCATTATTTATAGTTCTGGGTTTTTGTATTTTATTGCCCATTGTTGTTTGGTAAAGATAACGCTTGACGTGACATCAATTAAAACGTGACGCTTGAAAACATGACGACAAACGTGACAAAATGCGAAAGTGAAGTGAAGAAAACGTGACGTGACTCCACACATGACGGCAGACGGGATGTGATTTTAAAGCATAAAAGCAGAACTTGACGTGAGGGAGGCATCAAAGTGATATCACGTAAAAGTAATCAAAACGTTGCGTGAAAAAACGTGACATGAAGCCACATGACGTGAAGAAAACGTGACGCGATTCCATCACATAAGGCGGTGAAACGTGACGCGAGTCATCAACGCGACATCACGTGAACGCAACTAAAACGGGATGAAGGAAACGTGACGTGATTCCGCCACTTATGACAGTTAAGCGTGATGTGAGTCATCAACGTGACGTGAGTCATCGAAGTGACATCACTTGAACTTTAAAACGTGATGTAGCTTTATGGTAACGTGAATCTTTTGAAAACGTGGCACTTCAAGTACATGATGACCAAACATGAGACGAGATGCGATTCCAATTAAAAACGTGGCGCAACATGGAAACGTGAAGTTGTCACGACAGTTTTTGGTTTATATTATTACTCGAATTTGAATGTGCCTCCTCCGTGCATTGACGGCTTTGCTAGTATTTCCTAAAAAGAGCTCGTTATATGCGAAATAATTATTTGAAGACCGATTTTACGACATATTGATACGAAAATGCCTATATAGTACATTCGGTGTACGGAAAAGGATACATGTGGGAGAAGTGGAGATGTAATAAGCAACGTATCGAAACATTTATACAGTTGGCTTTTCGTATTGTTGAATTCGTTCCAAGATTTAAAATTCATATTGAGACGAGATTTTGCTAAAGGTTTTCTCATAAAATGTGATTTTTTCCAGGATATTGGCTAATCGCCATTTCTACTATTAACGAGAATTAAAAAGCTCGTAATGACTTTTTGGTGACGCCGTGTAATATAAATCGAGCCTATTTTGCGAAATTCCTCCATGTTATTTTGAACGAATTTACCTAACGTTGAATGTTAAGAACTTACCACAAATAACGCGATTTGATATGACTGTTTCAAAAATGGTAATCACGTGATCGCCGTATTACCCAAGTTGCTTATGGATTAATCATCGTTACTTAGGTAAAGGTATATTTGAAATATTTATAAAAAATTAATTTCCATTATTACCTCCGAAGCTCGTTATTGGCGAAATGTATAGAAAAAAAGTTTTGAAAAAATATCTTGGAGAAAAGTTAATTAAATGTCGTTTGCGTTTTAATGATATAATGCATTAAGCGAGTTACTGAGAAGACTTTTGACTGGTTACCCTGTGACGCGAAGCTTAAAAGTGAATTTTCTTTGCAACGAGGCGCTTATTAGTTACTATGGTAATAAATAAGCAAACGGAAATGGATTTTCGAATTGCTTCATTTTACCGATTAATTTAATTGGATTGGGATTCGTCATTTTTTTTCGTGTGTATTTCCACCCAGGTAGATATTTTCAATCCGCTGTGGGAAAAAGTCGTCGAATTCGAGGATTTTTTTTGCTCACGAGCGTGCGAGTATTTCGAATGAAATATGTTCGGGAAGTTTTTCGGAGGCTAAACGCGCAATGAGTTTTACATCATTTATGAAATGTCTTATAGCGTTGGTTTGATAACAAATAGCTCTTGGTGGAGTATTTTTACACAGGTTTTTTTCCCCTTTCGCAAGTGCAACCATTTGAGTATTAGGTGGATTACATATGGTGTAGGTTTTGTTCCATGTATTTTTCACGAGTGAGTGTAAATTTTAATCATTCCGGCGCTCGTTTGTGGCTTTTGGTGTAATAAGATAGGTTGTCTTTTAAAAGAGAATAATGATATTTTGGTTAGGTGGTCTTGATGAAGATGTATTATGTTATAAACGTAAACGAGGAGCTTATTGTGTCGTTATAATGAGAATACAAAGAGTGATTTTTTTTAAAGATATAATTTTTTATAATGCGAAGCGGATTTTCTATGAAATGGTTTATCGAATTTTTATATCGGAGAATTTATTGATTTCGATTTTGTTACGAGAGAGAGCCAACGAAGAATGTCTTGTAGATTTTTCGAATTTTTTTTGAGCTGTAAATTCTTGGAAATTTAAGACAAATTTATGAAAAAATTATTTACAAGGCAACCTATGACCAGTCCATGATAACGTATCAGTGAAAAAATTGATGATGAGCAAAAAAGCTCGTGATAAAATTCTTCATAAATTCTGTTATAAACGTTATTCCCATGAATTGTAATATTAACGAGAAAATATGACTAATAAACTCACAATCTCAAAAAAATTGTCATCACTGAAAATATTTCCGTTATAATTTTCTACCGGTCATATTATACTAACTTTTTTTTTTTGAAATTTGTTTCAAAGTATGCTTAAAAAATTGTCTGCTCAAAAAAAAAGTGTTGAGAATGAAATGAACTATCAAAGCGTAGGTAGTGTCACAGGTAAATCTATGGCAGTGGTGCTGAGAAGGCATATTCTTGGGGACGATTCCTCAAAAAGATTTTTTTTTGGGGGGGGGACGTAAAAATCACAATTCAATTCTAAAATTATTTATGACTACAAAAAACGGGGTAGCTGGTGTCAAAATTGAGGGGGAGGGGTGTCCTCAAACGCTCTTGGGGATCTCGGCATCGCTGATCTATGGTTGTAAAATATTCTATGTGTTGTGGGCTATCTTCCTCATTTTCGACTACACTAATTTCAACTAAAATTTCAAGAGTTACTAAAACAAGAGATAATTTGGGTCATACATCAAAATAAACCTATTTTACTCTTCGTTTGATGGACGACGACGATCAAACGAAAGAGGGAAAATTAAATTTCAACGATACCGATGTCCATCAAGTGATAAAAGTCTAATCGACGAGGACGGTAATTGTTCGAATCCGAAGTGGTTGATTTGGTGACAAAACGAAAATGTTGTTTATGGCTTCCTGTATACGGATGGACTAGATGGCGTAATGGACGACAATAATTGCAGCTGGTATTTGTAGTACGCTGGTGAGCGTAAAAATTCTAAAGAACGGTATAGGAACAATGAATGTGCTACTATCTCGGTAATTAGTAATTCGTCGATGTTCCGAAAGGTATTTCCCGCTGATTGAATTTATTTAATTCGTTTGCCGGTTTGACAGCTCGGACGAGGCGATGATACAGATTGGTGTATTTGTCGATGACTCGTACTCGTGATAGTATTCGGTGTATTGTAAAGAGCACATTTTGATTGTAGAATTTCGTTATTGCCTGAATGAAGTTTCAGCGTGGCTCGACCCTATTATGCGAAGATGTTAATGACTTTCGCTCTCGAACACGTTGCGATATTTACGCATCGATCGAATGCCAATTAGTTATCGATTTCGAATATGCTCTGCGAGCTTGGATTTACGCAAATATCTAACAACGGGTTGTCCGTTGACTACTGACACCGTTAAATTAAAATAATCTCAGCGGGATGTATGTGTGGTATTGAGAAGAGTGCCGGAAATAGTCGCTGATCGGCGTGTACACGTCACACGTACAGTCCGTTAGCGGATATCGACGTGTATGCATTTTACGTTCGAGGAAATTGCAACAAATGCATAGTGATAGGTGATTGCGAAACAACCTACGAGGCTTTTTTCAAATGTACACTAACCTACGTGTAGTTTTTGTGCAGCATATTGTTCAACTTGAGGATGTTCATTATCTGTTCGTTTTCCTGCTTTGATATCCGTTTCAGTTATCACCTCAGTATTGCTTGAGTTTATTTGATTGTCGAACTTATCACATATTTTGATGTAACATGAGGCAGTCGATGTGTTTGTATTTTGTTACTCGAGTTGACCCAGTTGGTCGAAAACGCACGTCGATTTTGTTTTTCGTCTATTTTTGGATCTTGTTGCGATTGTTCTAGTTTTCGATAACAGCTTCGTTAACATTATAGACCGAAGTCTGTTCCAAATAAGAGAAATGTAAATTCGATCATAAACATGCTTCAGTGCAAGAAGTGTTTGCCAGCTGTGATTAGCATGTTTTTTGAGATCTATATTATGACTTTGCTTTGATTGTTTTGTGAACTCCCCTCCTCTTCCTTCCCACAACTAATTTGTAAATTTTTACTCGACGACGAATTAGTGACTCTCTCGAATAGTAGTTCACTTATTGTTTCTTACTGTACTTCCAAGTACAATTGATTTTGCTTTTGCAGCAGAATCAGCAAAATTTCAATCTTTGACCTGCTTTCTATACAACAGGACCACTTTTAAAAAACTAGATTTTGAGTTTCGGGTACGGCTTTTGAAATTACATTTTTGAGTCTCGGGCTTCGGGCCAGGGTTCAATTTATCGAGGATCGGGACTTTTCGGGTTTCAGAGCCTGTTTTGGGCCAGGCCCAATTCCTGGTTAGCAATCAACATCAAAACACGTACAAAAATCGCTCGGCGAAAAAAAATTAAAAGATTGCAAACGTCGACGTTTCACTCTTTGAAGTCTTCGCTCGATCAGAAAATTCGTGTAAATATTTAAAAGGGTTTTATCGTTTGAAAATTAAATCACCGTAATTAAGGCGAAAAGCGTCTGAAATGTGACAAACATAAGGTGGTGTGCTCATACAAAGTGAGGGTGATTTTTCGAAACCGAACAGCTGCGAATATACGCGTATTTTGTGTCGATGAAAATGTAAAATAAATCGTCAAAACGTCCTTAATAAGGAAAAACCACTGTCAAAATTATCTCGATGAGATAACGCAGGATTGTATACGAATTTTAAATTCAAATTTTTACGCGTGAATAGCGTGATGGAAATGCGACAGAATTTCGCCCCGATTCTACGCTCGTTCAGAAAACTTGGCGAAATATTTTTACTCGAGTCGAAGATACCAGCGTAAAAATTTAATTCCGTTTTTGTTGAAGTTTTACTTTAAAAAGTCGACTTTTTGGAAGTGTACGTGGTAGGTTTTAAGTGCCTTTTGATCGTAACTATTTTGAGATATTTGACAAAACATATTGTATTACAATTTGTCAGTCTGGGCCTTTTCTTGTAAGTTGAGCTTCTTAAGGATATTTTATTCAGGACGTTGCGCCACTAGTACTTGATTTAGTTTGCCCAAGTAGTCCGTAAACAATTTTAAACAATTTGTTTGCTTAATCCGACCATGGTGAGTTTTTAATAAGGTTTAGGTTCTAATATTAGGTTTACTTTTGATGTAGCTCTGGAGTGTGTTGGAAAAAAAATCTTTGTAGACCTCTTATAGTTGAATTGGAAAATTGGATAAAATTTCCGAAGTTGCTTTAAAAATATCTTAAGGCAGGGGGTGTTTTGGAAAATTTTAATATCTACTGGTATTTTGTGATTAAATTCAGTAGAGGTCAATTGCTAAAAATCAATTGGTTTTTCCATTGAAATCAGCAAAAATGAAGATAGGTACAAATAACAAACAAAAAAGTATCTAATTTCTAATAAATTTTAGAATTATTTGAAAATCATCAAATTAGAATTTTCAAACATTCAGGTAAAAACTGGAAAAAGGATTTATAACTGTTAACTTTTGCCATGTTCGAAACTAGTAAAAATAATTTATTAATTTTTCACCCTACCGCTCATATTATTATAGTTCATCATTCCGATTCTTTTGAACGTTTCAACAATATAAACGTGCATGGTATTTTTAAATAGAGGAAAAAAGTCATAAAGGCATTTTTATAATTTAACGTAAAAAAAGTTGGAAGAATTTCTTTGCAGAGTGGTACATATAATTTATTGTAAGTGGGAAATAAATTATCACAGTGTTGCACTCTATCCGAAATTTTTTCGCTTGGTAGACTCGGTAACCGATGCATTTCAATAATTTGGCGGACATTTCTACCTTTGGTGTAATGAAATTGCTCGAATTTTCTAGAATTTTTTGTTCAAGGACCAACTTGACATTTTGCCAACTCTCAAAGTTCTTCGAATTAAAGCTCGTCATTAGTGTAGCTTAGTACACCTGAACCGGATTATTACACGTAAATAGAAATGCAACCAAACCAGCCATTCGTGTTAATTAAATTTAACTAGTCGTCCAAAAATACTCGAATATGATTATTTTTTCCGTCGATTAGGTTTCCTTCGGCTGAACCGCGAAATCGTACGTTTTCGTAAACTCATTCAGTATTATCGAACCGGTTTCGTTGGCGAATTTAATCTACCGACGCCAAAACGTTAACAAAAATTATATCTTTAGCGATAATTATCGATGGGTAATTGATACCGTAGTAAAGACTGGAGTTATGTAATTCCTACGAGTACATTTTTTCCATATCCATGAAAAATAATTTTAGGTATCCTTGAATGCATCAACGACCGAGTATTTCTGAGATCAACTCTCAAGATGAAGAGTCCTCAATACGGTGAGACGTAAAAGGAAATGAAAAACGAAGCCACTCTTCACGCAGAGAAAAAATTCCAAACGAAAAATTAGTACAACTTTTACATAAATCAATTCCATTTCCTGTACTATCGAGCTAAGAATACATTCGTTTTGATATGTTGCACGATTATTCGCGACTAGAAGTCGAGATCGTTACACCGTAAACGCGCGCGAACCTATGAACTTGAATATCTAGTGCCAAAGCGAAGCGCAAAATATCAAACCGGTCGGAAATTTTCAGACTACAGAAATTCCAGCGTATCGAATTAGCAACTGTTTGAAAACAAGCCGATATACGGTGTAATTAAACCGGTGGTAATATTATTTTAAATTCGGCGTTTAACAGCACGCCGGTACTTGCCACTGGGTCACCCATGACCGGCGGCGAAATCGTATCACCTGAGGAACGGTACTTGACCTACTGGCGAACGCCGCTGCGCCTGCTGCGAACTGCACACCAACGATCATGCATTCCAATTAGTCCATAAGCTTTATACACCTTTTCGTTAACGCCATTTTATTTATACGTGATTCTAAAATTATCTCGATTTCGTTGACTCGTCCACCGAAAAGAACTCCTAGCATGTTAGCGTTACGTATACGTTAAAAACACACCATCGCCCATAACACCCATCTGGGAATCTTTTCCGCAACAACTGTCGTTCAAGTTCAACAAGCCATTCGACGTGATTTACCTACGTGTCCAGCCTACATCGTGCAAATTTAGATCACGCATTTCGAGCGAAAAAAAAAGATACTCGAGAAATGGATTACCATACGCTTGGAACCTTGAATACATTCTCACGTCGTTATCTAACAGTGGCTTCGCGTGGGTCTTTCAATTGTGCAAATACAATAAAATCAACACCGCCAAAAATTACATTGCGTATATCGCGTTAATTTATTTATGACCAGGTTAAATACAAAAGCCAAGATTTTTAATGGATTACCACGGATTACCTACGTATATTCTCCATAGAGCTCGTATTATTTCAGCATTCGCCTAGAAGTGTATCAAATTCAACGCTTCGAATCACCATCCATAAATGCTGGTTCTTCCAATTCCTCAAAGCTATAAATTGAAACTAGATCGCTCGTAAATTACGAAAATGTCGTTAATAAAATTGTTCAGTAATGTCGCGTTGGTTTTTTTTGCAGCTAGATAGAGCTCCGCTTTTTTTCTTGTTTCCAGATGCGTCGTAATGAGGAAAGAGGGCTTGTTAATGAATAATTATGAAAGAAATACTGTCCTAGTTGTTTTTCTTCACTGTGCTTATACTATGTGTATTTTAAACTCTTCCCTCTCCTCTCCTTGTTCATGAAAAAAATTTACTCCGGTATACAATTTTTTAAAAGTAAATTGTAATTACTCCCTTCTACTCCTATCTACCAAAATTAAATTTACTCCCATTACATTTCCTTGTAAAATTATTTAAATGAATTCACACTTTTAACGGGGTCATCAGAATTGAAGAAATTCCGCCAACACATTCGTAATAACTCAAATGGACGTTTCATAATTCGTTGTATTTCTTTAAGTA